>VDFB02356676.1:0-79148 GCA_007258455.2 Sequoia sempervirens | reverse complement strand
TACATGATGAGATGTAGACGTGGAAATGTTGTTGCACACGTGAGGGACAACACATAGGTACAACATCAAGAAGCAAGCACATAAGAGAGAAAGATAAAAAGACAGTTAAGCAAAAATGAAGAAAGCAAGAGATAGGAGGATTTGATAATTCCGGGTCAGAATTGCTCATAGATATAGATAAATAGATATAATATAATATATGTATGAACTGTCATCAATCCCCTACTATATCAGATCATGAAGAAGAGTATGTGAAAACAAAATAAAAATAAAAAATTGGGTCAACATGGAAGGGAGGCCTAAATGCCCCCAACACTTTGCATTGTCCCCAATTGTTCAAAATCATGGCACAACAAATAGAAGAATGATGTAATATCCCTTGCTACTTCTGATCTAAATTTGCCCTCAAGGAATATCATAAGGGTTACCAAAATGCGAAACAAAGATCTTGGTTACTACGACCTTCTAACACTTTAGGATTTTTCACCTAAAGGAGAGGGATAGACCAAAATGTCAACGTTCACACTTTTTAAACCACTATAGAATTCCTTACAAAATCTGGCCTAAGTTTGCCTCAAGGAAAATTGTCAAACACTTCACTTACAATCTCTTAACTAGCTGTTTCTGAGTTTTCAGTTTGCTTGCTTGTCTTCAGATGGCTTCAATTGGAATCTAGTAGCTTGCAAATTAACTCTACAATATCTAGATAGTGAACTAGATACAAATGCAATCTCTTTTTGGCTTTTTGGATGCAAATATATAAACTCTACAAGAAAAACGTACTCCTACAGCCAACTGACATATTAAAAAACAATTGGCATATAAACTAATATGCTGGAAATGGATGCTTTTAAATTGACATTACATCAAAAATATTGCTCACAACTTATAACTCCTTTATTGATATGTGCTTTCCAATACAATGATACTATGTATTTGCCAAGACTCTTGGCTTACAATGATACATATTAACAATGCCAAATCTGATTATGATAATCACCTACAGCAGCAACACTAAAAGACTAAGATGACAATGCAATCAACTACAAATTACATGAAGAACCTGGTTATAACAGCGCTTGATGATGAAGAAGATATAGCATCAAATATCAACTAAATGACCTCCTTTTCAGCACAAATCGAAGTCTAGAAGGTGCCACCCCTGTTTGACTGATAGCTGATGAAATATAATTAATTTCTGCCTTCAAGCAACCTCCAACAGCATCAAGAATAACCGCCAAATCCTCTTGAGTGAAGCGCTCAAAGTCTCAAGCAAAATCGAAGTAAGATAAGGCCAGCATAAGCAAAATTGTGGCTCCAAGAAGTCTGAATAGATGACTGAAATTGTTGACTGTAATTTATATCAGAATTTGCATGATGCAAGTCAATCCTAGAATGGCAAAATTCGATGAAGACTTCGAGCACAAATATTCTCCAAATTGAACTTTGACAAAATTGGCCTTTGGCCACAAATTTTGGCACTAATGAAATGACTGAATTATCCTCTCCAATCTACAACCCTTTGGAGGATATTTCACCACCTCAATTATGCTAATCAACGGAAGTTTTCGTTTCCAAAGATTAATGGCTGTTAACTGCAGAAACCCTAGGCTCCACAATGGACATCAAAAACAATATCAATTTCCTGGATAACCAAAAATGAGCCCTTAAGATCCTTTTATACTTTTCCTGGGAGAGCTCACACACTTTTCTTGCCAATGTGGGATAAATGATATATTTTCCCTTTAGCATACATATCTCCACATACTTTAATTTAATTTAATTTTATATTTAATATTTTATTTTTGCACTTTTTTATAATATTAAAATATAATTCGTTAAGTGCAAGCATGATATCAAACATTTGGTTTCCCAACATCCAGATAACACATGTTCTCCAACATCTGGAAAACAACATTATGTTTTCCAACACGTTATGTTTTCCAACATTCAGCATAACATAGGAAATCCCCTTATAACTACTGAATCTAGGAGAAGGAGTCAACCACAAACTCAAAAATCTGCCAAACAAGACCCTCAAAACAACTCCATTAGCCTACGAGGGTCAGGAAATAGGCTAATCCACCAAAAACTGATGCTCACGAAAATGGGGACATTACAAATGATGCAACAAATAGAAGAATTTACGACACAATTTCACTCCTATATCCAAGCACCTACAAGGGTGACAAAGGTCCTCTAGGAACACATAAAACAAGCACAAGGGAAACACAACACACACAAATCTAATCTATAGATAAAGAAGAGGTGCTCTCCTAGTCCTCATCAACCAGGAGGTCATTGTTCTCCTAATCTAGATCATTATAGGGAGAGGGCAGACGAGCCTGCAAGGGCAAGATAGCAAGGGGAGCACCCTCTAACTCTCTTGCGACAAGAGCTAAGGAAGAGGGCCCATCGAGGTCTTCTTCGCTCAACTCCTATATTGATGACAAAGCTGGGACATTGTCCATCGAGTTAAACATGCACTTGATAAGAGTGCCATGTGTCAACCGGGTGGGTGAAGGAGGCGCCCGAGATCCATTGCCAATCTCACCGAAAGACTTGAGGGCAGTGACAAACTTGGGGGACGTCGCGGCTGCCTTCATCACTAGGACGGTGCAAGCCAAAGCAAAACCCTCTCCCTTCTTATGATCCCCCTTAAAAGCAGGGTCGTCCTCCAACTTATGCTTCATTAGAGGATGCAAGATCTCCACAAAAGAAGCGGAATGTGAGGAAGAAGAGGATAGAACCACAGTGGATACCACCGAGGTATTCGACATATCCATGGGCTTAGGAAAAGGCAGGATGTCTGGAACAAACATCAGGAGAGGAGGCTCAACCGAGGGAGCGATGATGTAATGTCCCCTTCCTAGGCAGTGCAGTTGATTCAAGGGTTAGCCTATCATTTAGACCCTCGTAGGTTGATAGATGTGTTTAGAGGGTTACTTGTGGTAGTTATCTTGCGTTTGGGAACATTACTCCATCAGCTGATTCAAGTTTGGGCCTTGGCAGACACTTACAGAGTGATTTACAGACACTTATTATTTATAGTAAGTCTGCTACGCCCTTAATATTAGTGTACATCGGGTTATGAATAGTCGGCTTGTGGCTATCTTAACTCTCTATTAAGTCATATTATCATTAGTATATTGTTATTTAGTTGTTTAGGTCGGCCTAAGTCTTATATAGGTGTGTCTAAGTCGGCCTAGGTGATATCCTTGGCATAAATAGGTATATATAGGAGGTTGTGAGTCTTATTTCATCATCAAGTTGTGAAGTGTATTCTCATTAGAGATATTTGGAGGTTTGCCCCCTCGAAGTGGCTTGTTATTCTCAGTTATTATCAAGTATTTAGCATATTTCATATCATACTCTTCTATTGTGCAAGTTATTTCATAACAAGTGGTATCAGAGCATGATCTTGGCACCATAGAGGCAAGGTTTTTCTCAATTTTGGAGGCGATTTTGGGAAGAGCATATCTTTCATATTTTGGCAATTTTTTTCTAATTTTTAAAGGGTTTTTGAAGAACATATTGAAGAAGCTACAGTCCAGATTTTAGAAGAATTGGAGCAGAATTAAGCGAATTATTGCAGAATTAGGGTTTCTACACTATTTTTTTGGAATCTACATATCTCGCACATCTTGTTGAATTGTAGTCTGATTTTTATTGGGTTTTTGAAGACATACTAAAGGAGATTACAGTAAAAATTTGAGAGAATTTAAATTTCATTTGTGTGACTTATTTCAACATTAGTGGTTTCCATCATGACGGGGCCTGCAACAAGGGGTAAAAAGAATGTTGTCACTCCGGGGAAGACTCCTGATAAGGATGGTGAAACAATCGAGGATATTACTCATAATGAAGAAATCAATAAGGTCAAGGAAGAAATTTCCTCAATTAAGATGGATATGTGTGACCTAAGAGGAGATATGTCGGACATGCGAAACATGTTAAGCACCTACATAGCTGAATCAAGAAGGAGTTCTCAAGCGACCAAGGTGAGAATTCTAGGTCAGCTACTACTAACACAAGCTTTAGTACTCCTATGGGATCTAGAATTTATTTCCAAAGGTGGATATGCAAGTTTGATGGTAAGGATCCTCTAACATGGATAAACCAAATGGAGAATTTTTTTGAAGTACACCAAATCCCAAATGGACAAAAGGTCACGATGGCTTCCTTATATTTAGAACCAGATCAATTCATTTGGTATCGTTGGCTTTGCACTCATCGAGGTAAAAAGGGGCTCACCGTCTCATGGTCAATTTTTACAGAGGAACTCCAAGCACAATATAGCAATAGCGTCACAGACAACTTCTTCAGCCAACTAGCTAAACTTCAACAAATAGGATCAGTTAAGGATTATATTCAACAATTCCAAAATCTATCCTTAAGGGTGGATTCAATTACGGAGGAAAACTTGAATGAATTATTCTTGGGTGGTCTCAAGGATCACATTCAACATGAGGTGCATGTTTAGCCCTAGTTCCATAAATGAGTCTTTTATCTTAGCACGTAGAGGTAGAGAAATATTTGATTCTAAGAAGCAAGGGGCTAATGTGACAAGAGAGAAAGGATATTCAACACAACCTACTAAGTTGACTCCACAACAAATTGAGGAGAAAAGAGCAAAAGGCTTGTGTTTCAATTGTGATAGCAAAATACGGTCGAGGACATAAATGTAGTGAAAAAAAATTGTTTTATTGAAGGTCCCAATGAGGAAGAAGAGGAACCCATACTAGAAGATGAAAGGAGTCAAATGAGGAATCACATGATTCTCAACCAATCATTCTTGTCATGCACTCTCAGGTTTCAGTACTCCACAAACTCTCAAGGTGGTGGGTTTCCTAAAGAAGCAGTAACAAGTGTTGATCGACTCAGGTAGTACTCATAATTTCATCAACAAAAAGTTAGCTACTCGTCTAAATTGTTTCATATATCTAGCTCCAGAGTTTCAAGTTTTGATTGCAGATGGTGGTACAGTTAGTTGTTTAGGGAAGTGTCATAGCATTAAATTATCCATGGGAGATTATCAACTTGATACCCCAATGTATGCAATATCCATGGGTGCAGCAGATATTGTTTTGGGAGTACAATGGCTTACTACATTAGGAACAATTGAGATGAACTTCCAAGAACTATTCATGAGATTTCAATCAGAAGGAAGGCTAGTAGAGCTAAGGGGGTTGAAGGCAAAATCTCCACAAATGGTAAGCTCTCATCAAATGCAAAAGTTGCTTAAGAAAGTGTTGGCGTTTAAATTCGCACCTCTGGAATGCGGATTTGAAAACGAACAGCTATGCACAGATAAACTGCTCTTCAAATTAGGAGGGGAAGATCCCTCTTGCTGATGGTGTTTGAAAGAAAGTAAACTAAAACTAGGTTGCCTATCTTTTTGGATCAGCTTAGAGCACAAGGTTTTTTAAACACAAACGCCGCAGCTGAGATTTTCTGATAAGAAGTTCAACTACGACTAACCTAGACTAAAGACGTTCCTAACCTCTCAAGTAATAGCAGAGCAAGAGAAGTTAGAAATTAACAAGGCAGATTTTCTGACAAAAATACTTTAACAATCTCTCTCCTAACAAACACCTACACACTTCACTGTAAGCTGAAATAAAGATCATAAAAGCATAACATAGATAACGGAAATCTGAGATCTTAGACCAAGGCAAAAGAGGCTCATGATTTTATTACTCAAATCTCTGAAAACAAAACTCCCTTCTAACATGCCTTGAACAAGAAATTGCAGCTAAGGAGGCTTGCAAACTCATTCTTAACACAATAGAAAACAACAATCTTACTAACACCTTGTTGGCTAAAGAGGCTCAACAATTTGCTTATCACAACACAAATGAACAATACTTGAGCAACAAATAGAAGGCACAATAGGCTCAGCGTTTTGTTCTCACTAGCACGGTTAAAGAAAATAAATGAGCAAAGGCTCTTATTTATAGAGAAGCGAGGAGTAGGGAACCCTAAAATCTCCTTGCTTTCACAATCTAGGGCTTGCTCGCAAGCAAGCTTTATTACTAAATCTAGAAAGATAAAACCCTAAAAAGCGGAAAAGCAGGAAATGCCAACTATTACATCTTATCTTCTTTCTATCCTCAAAGAATGGATAAGGATTATTCCAAGAATAGAAAGAAAGCGGGAAAGAAAGCTTCTAGAAGAAAGCTGCTTTAAAACTCGATCACATCCGCTAGGAAGTTTGAGATTGTGTCCCGGTTCGGTGCATCTATACCATCAACAGCAAAACACCGCTTTTCAAGAATATCTTCAGCATCTGCAATGGATCTCTGGAAATCTTCAATCTCATTGGCCGCTTTATTGAACTTTGCTGACATCATTGAAATATGACCTATCCTTCCGCCAACTGGGCTGCAACTATGAACAACATTCTGGAACTGATTTTGCACCTCTTCAAGCCCGACGTAAGAACCATCTTCAAGGCTGTACTGAGAGAGGATCTCTATGACAAATTCGCTGATGAAAAGGAGAGCTTCAACCACCCTTTGTCTGTAGGTGATGAATTCTTCAGATATCCTCTCATAAGTTTTAACTTTGAAAACATGACGCTCTCTCCAAGCAAGGATTTGCCTTTTGTGCTCCTTTGAAACCGCTGAACCGTAGGCTGTGTCTAAATCAGCAATGATAATCTCATGCCTAGGTTTTACTTCAGCCAGTGTTTGTTCAAATCCTTGGATGCCTTGACGAAGTTCATGAGCTTTTTCTCTCAACTGGAACATCTGAGCCAAGATCTCCTTTCCTCTGACAATGAAGCTCTCGATCCACTCCTGAGTCTCTTTCCCACATATGACCAGCTGTCTTAACTGATGGTGATCAGCTGGTGTCTCTAAGACTTGGGGCAGCAACTGAGTTGCTTGTGAAGAACCACGAGCAAGGTTAGAAATGAAAAGCTTAAGTTGCTGATTTTCAGCCTTGAGGGCTGCCTTATCTTCTCCGTCTTTAAGCACTCTTTCATGAAGGTTTTCAGATACAACTTTGAAGAGACTCAAATCTGCATGTCTGGTATTTCTACCAAGATTAGCCTTGACCATGACAAAATCATCCATGTTTACCTCATCCCTATTCTTATCTTCCGGGGGCACTGCAGTCTCTATGACAATCTCGTTATCATGATTCCTATCAAAATGAACTTGCTTCTTTGCCTTCTTCTTAGGAGGTTCCTGATAGATGTTATCGAGATCATCAACACTCACTTGATATGAAGGCCTTCTCCTAACCCTTCCTAAGGAGTTCTCAAGCCAAGACATCGTAGTATCTTTACTAACTTCCTTAGGAGGTACTGCTGCAATCTCTTCATCATCTTCGATATCAAGATCAATGTGAATTGGTGATGAACCTGTCAAAGGTACAGGAACATGTGTTGAAGGCAGCTCCTTTGCTTCATTTTGAGGTATGGGCTCATCAAGAGGAACTTCTGAATCTACTGTAGGCTGTTCCCGTATGACTATGCCTGAGAAATCCAACCTTCTTTTTACATTTTTGTTCGATCTACTGCCTTTGATGCCATCTTGAGACTGTGTGGAATACATGAAACTGAAAGTATTCTGTTATTTGCTGATGTAGGCAGTCACTAATCAAAGTAGGCCAATCATAAAACTCAGTCTTTTTCATAATGTGAGGTATGGCATCAAACATCCAAGGTTGGAACTTGGTGGCATTTTCTGAACCAGTGACCCTGTTGAGCAAAGTGATGATGATGGCAACCTCGTCCTTGAACTCTCCTCGTCCGACATTCTTGGGCAATGTCTTATGTTTTTCTTTCATCCATCTCTGTGCAATCTTCTTGCTATATTTGTCTTTATGCATATTCCACATCTTTTCACATTCATCCCTCGAAAGAGTTACGCTTTCAGGCCATGGGGGAATGGAAAAACACCTTTCGACCATATCAGGCTTTAAACTGCAAATCAACCTACCATCTGCTGACTGGATCTCCCTAGTAGCCGGGTTGTAATGCTTAATGCAAGCGATTACGAACTCAAGGCTCTGAACTGATATAGGAATAGACGCTGCTGCGAGGAGTCCAGAATGACCCAGGTTCTTGATTGAAGTGTTGCTGCTCTCTCCAAGGGATGTAGGTTGAACACCGGCGACATGATGCAAAGTGTTTCGAGCTGTTTTGATATAATTGTGAAAGAGAGCTGATTGGACTTGAAAACATTAGGAGTGTACTCCATTTCAGAAAACTTGAAGAACGACTGTAAACTCGCCTTAGTTCAGACAAGTCTTGTGCAATTTCTATTTTTAGAATGCTGATTTTTGCGATCCAATGGACAAATTTTTTGAGATTTTTTTCTGAGATATGGGTTTTGTTCAGAATGTCGATGCAAGACAACCCAGATCGTCCGTTTTTGAAAATCTTGAATTTAGCCTGAAAAAGCAGCAAACCCTAATTTCTTCAATTTTTCCCGAAAAAAGCTGGCATCTGGGTTTTGTTCAGAATATGATTAGAAATGGACCCATTTGATTGAAATTGCAAAACTCTGACGTTTGATTGAAAAAGCAGCCAACCCTAGGTTTTCGAAAAAAGCTGCGATATGGGTTTTCTTCAGAAGACTGATTGGCAAGGACCCAGATGGCTGAAATTTGAATGCACTGAGGTTTTCACTGACATGCAAGATAAAAGCACTTGCTGCAACTTGATGAAGTTTCTTGAAAAATTCTTCAGAGGATGAAGGCAAAAGACCCAGATGACTAAAAAATTGAAAGCCTTGGTCTTCTGCTTGAAAAACTTGATCTTCTGGAACAGAAAGAATGAAAAAGCAAGGGTTTATGCTTGCTGGTCTGAAAAATCTGATATAAAACCAGCAACTATGGATTCTTGAATCACAAAAATTCTTCAAACTTGCTGCTCCAACTTTCTCCTTTGGATGCTACCTGCAAAAATAATGAAAAATACATTGAAAAGAAGTGTTAAATAGACTTAGGGTTTGATTTAGGTTTTGCTTTCTTTTTTGCTTTTATTTCAAAACCCTAAATCTCTGTTCTTTGAATTTGGACGCCACCCTTCTCCTCTTGCAAATTTGAAATTTTGAAAATCCTCAAAAATCTTCTAAGGCATGAAGATTTGGGCGCCCTTCTCCAAGAGGGGCGCTCAACTTCACCAGACTTAGTCAAAATTTCAACTTTTTCAACTTTTCTCAATTTTAACATGCCACTTCACCACTGATTTCCCGTTGACAGATTAACCCGATAGACGAGCTGAGTGGTTCACGCCGGAGCCTGACTGATTCTGAAAAGGATGTTCTGGAGGCACCTCCGACTAAAAACTTGATTTCGACCTCCGAATTTATGAGAGGCTTTTCCTTCTAGGGGCGCCCAACTTCTTCAGTGTTAGCCATTTTTCTAATTTCCAAGTTCTTCATTAACTTCTCTTCCACAGATGATCTTGTTAAATCTTGAGCTTCGGGCGTCGGATTGCTGAATGTTTGTGCTCATCGCGAAGCTGACGGAGAATGAAGAGGGGTCTTCTGGAGACACTTCTGCCAAAAAGTAGCTTTAAGGCTTCCAAAAGTTTGGGCGCCCTTCTTCAAGGGGGGCGCCCACCTTCACCAGAGTTAGTTTTTTTTTTTTTTGATTTTCTGTGTTTGCTTCTGAATTTTGGTTCTCAGCCTTTGTCGGACCCCACTTTTAGTTCTTCGTATCTGGTGACTGCGAACTCCGATTGACGTGCCGAGTGTCTCGCTGGGAAGTTGGATCAACCGAGACAAAAACACGTTAGAGCCTTATCTGCAAATTCATTCGTTTGGCCTCCTGAAAGCTTGGGCGCCTTTCTTCAACTGGGGCACCCACTTTCTCAACACTTAGTCAATTTTGTAATCTTTTCCAAATTCTTCACGTTGACTTCAGTTTGAAACCTCCCGTTCGGCGCTGAATTCCGGATGACTGAATCGCCTGATGACCTTGCCGCTGAATCCACTGCGAAGCTGGCAGAGAATTGAACAACATTGATTGAAGGCCCAAACCCTAATTCTGACATTTGATGCCCTGAAAAGATGGGCGCCTTTCTTCAACAGGGGCGCCCAAACTCAGCAGTGTTAGAAAATTTTCATGATTTTCCAATTTTCTTTCTCGTTCTTCGTGCATGTTCATCATTTCACCTTCTGCTGGAAATTTGAATGCTGAAATTGACGCCTGGCAGTCGGATGACCTCCATTGATGATCTCGGAACTCCAGATATGCTTCTGAAAAAGCTGAATAGACCCAGTAGGGCAAAATTGATTATTTTAAGAATTTGACTGCACCAGCCTGATACGGACATATTTTGAGCCAATCAAAATCAGTTCGGACCCTATCGGACCAACTTTCTATTTTTAGAAAATTTTGCCAGTATCCGTTTCGAAAGAAACCCAAAAAAACCTTGAAAACTTTACTATTTCGAAAATTTTCTAAAAATAGCAGTTTTCCTAAAATTTAGGGATGAAAAACTGAGATCTGGGTTTTGTAGGTTAAGCTGCTCTTAGCAGACCCAGATCGTCAGAAATTGAAAATTTTGTGTTTTAACCCTCCATGCAAGACACACACACCCAAATTTTGACCTTTTTGACTATTTTAACAAGACTTTTACTCATTTCTTCAAAATGTCTAAGTGTAACAAAAATTTTAATTTTGGGGTACAACAGAAAGGAGTGGATGGATTTGTGGCCCAACTATGTTCATTAGAAGTCTCTCAATCTATTACTCCTACTCATCCAGATTTGCAAGCTATAATTGATCGTCACTTAGTTGTTCTTGGAGATATGCCTAAAGGACTTCCTCCTAGAGGATCCTTGATCATACTCTCTGATTAGTCCCGGTCAACCACAGACATGTCGGGCCTTGGTGTCCACACATACAAAAGGTGAGATAGAAAAATTGTTGAAGAGATGCTAGAAGCCGGGAATCCTCCAGGCATGTAAGTGCTTACTCCTTGCCGGTGGTGATGTACGTAAGAGGATGATACTTGGCGCATGTGTCCGGATTATAGAGTGCTCAACATGTACACCATTAAGATAAGTTTCCAATTCCGGTCATTGACAGTTTGCTAGATGAATTAAATGGAGCTATGTTTTTGCAAAGTTAGATCTTAGATCTGGTTATCACCAAATTCGGATTAAGGAGGAGGATATTTGTAAGACAGCATTTCGGACTCATGAGGGTCATTATGAATTTTTGGTGATGCCATTTGGTCTTACCAATGCACCATCTACATTCCAAAGTTTGATGAATTCCATTTTTAAGAAGTTCTTGAGAAAGTTTGTATTAGTATTCTTTGATGATATATTGATTTACAGCAAGACTTGGGAAGAACATTTGCAACATGTGGACCAAGCATTACAAATACTTGAAGATCATAAACTCTATGCTAAGCCATCAAAGTGTGCTTTTGGTCTTACAGAGGTGGAGTATTTGGGACACATAGTTTCACATGAAGGAGTAAGGTGGACCTAACAAAATTAAAGGCTATCATGGAATGGCTATTCCAAAAACCATTAAGAAGCGAGGAGGATTCTTGGGATTGTGAAGTGCAGAAGATTTGTGAAGAATTATGGTAGTATGTGACACACTCTCACCCCACTCTATTGAAGAAGGATTCTTTTCATTGAATGAGTGCCAATACGACATTTGAGAGAGAGATTGAAGGAGGCTATGTGTACAACTCGATTACTTACCCTCGGCTGCGAGGAATTCATTGTGGAATGTGATGCTTCTGGAAATGGGATAGGAGCAGTGCTTATGCAAGAAGGTCGACCAATTGCTTTTGAGAGTCGTCAATTAAAAGGTAAGAATCTACTCAAACCTATTTATGAGAAGGAAATGCTAGCAATACTCCATGCAGTGAAACAATGGCGGCCTTATCTATTGGGTAGACATTTCAAGGTTAAGCAGATCATGATAGCCTAAAATATTTTTTGGAACAACGACTATCTTCTGAAGAGCAACAAAAATGGGTCACTAAGATGTTAGGATATGACTTTGAGATTGTATATATAAGAAGGAAAAGAAAATATTGTCAGATGCCTTTGTCAAGGAAGGATGAGAAAGATGAAGCCTTATTGTGTGCCCTTTCAATATTACAAGCAAATTGGGTGGAAAGCCAAGCAGAGTGGCAAAATGATGTTGCGACAAGTAATCTCATCGAGCAATTAAAAAGTGATCCTAGTAGTTCAGATAAGTTTTGTTGGAAGGAGATACTCTTTGGTATAAAGAGTGTTTGTATCTCTGCAAGAATTCCAACCTTAAAATCAAGATTCTCACAGAGTTGCATGAGTCTCCAGTGGGTGGTCATTCAGGATTTTTGAAGACATATCATCGAGTCAAGCAAGATTTCTTTTGGGAAGGGCTAAAGGGTGTTCAAAAATTTGTGGCTGAATGTTTGGTGTGTCAAAGGCATAAAGGGAGACAATTAAGACACCAGGTCTCTTGCAACCCTTATCTATTCCTAGCCAGCGTTGGGAAGAGATATCCATGGACTTCATCACAGGGCTTCCCAAATCTAAAGGTCATAATGTCATCATGGTGGTGGTTGATCGGCTCACTAAATATGCACATTTCATTGCATTAGCACATCCTTTTACAACAAGTGCAGTGGCTAAAGCTTTTTGGAGAATATCCAAAAGCTACATGGTACACCTAAAGTTATTGTTAGTGATCGTGATCCTATCTTCACTAGTCACTTTTGGAAAGATTTATTCTCATGTTTGGGTACTCAATTGGCTCTTAGCTCTTCATACCACCCTCAATCAGATGGACAAACGAGGTTGTTAATAAGTGTTTGGAAGGATATCTCGTTGTTTCACTTCAGAGAAACAGTCCTAGTGGGTAGATTGGCTACCACTTGCGGAATGGTGGTACAACACTTCTTTTCATAGCTCATCAAAAATGTCTCCATTTTTGGCACTTTATGGATATCATCCTCCTTCCATCACATCATCAATTAAGGTGTCTCCAAGAGTTCAGGCAGTAGAAGACCACTTGCTTCATCAACAACAAGTACTTTCAGGACTCAAGGAGAATTTAGCCATGGCACAAAATCGAATGAAACAACAGGCAGACCAACATTGGAGTGAAAGAAGTTTTGAAGTTGGGGATTGGGTCTTCTTGCGATTGCAGCCTTATAAGCAAATCTCACTCAAGCAGCAAAGAAAGAATAATAAGTTGTCGCCAAAGTATTATGGTCCATACCAAATCATGCAGAAGATCGGTAGTGTTGCCTACAAGCTTGAGTTGCCACCTACAACAAAGATACATCCAGTTTTTCATGTTTCCTGTTTGAAGAAGGTAATTGGGCATAATATTCCCACTCAAACAACACTTCCCGAGCTAGATGAAGAAGGGAGAATCATTTTGGAACTAGAGTGCATTCGTCAAACACGCACAAAGAAGCTGAGGAATAGAACTATCACTGAGTATCTCATCCAATGGAAGAATTTACCAGTTGAAGATGCCACATGGGAAGACGAGTTCATTCAAAAGTTTCCAAACTTGATTAGCATTGAGGACAATGCTTCTTTGAAGAAGGGGGCATGCTACGCCCTTAATATTAGTGTACATCGGGTTATGAATAGTTGGCTTGTGGCTATCTTAACTCTCTATTAAGTCATATTATCATTAGTATATTATTATTTAGTTGTTTAGGTCGGCCTAAGTCTTATATAGGTGTGTCTAAGTCGGCCTAGGTGATATCCTTGGCATAAATAGGTATATATAGGAGGTTGTGAGTCTTATTTCATCATCAAGTTGTGAAGTGTGTTCTCATTAGAGATATTTGGAGGTTTGCCCCCTCGAAGTGGCTTGTTATTCTCAGTTATTATCAAGTATTTGCAGCATATTTCATATCATACTCTTCTATTGTGCAAGTTATTTCATAACAAAGTCAGGCAAATAGGGGTTACTATTTCCGGCATGGCACCTGGTTCAGTTGGTCAGCTCAGTTTTGACCCAGTTTGATGATTTGATGAGCAAACAGTGATTTTTGGAGCATTTGATAATTATTAAAAGATTATTAATTTGATTTATAATATAAAGTCACTTTAATGAAATATTAAAGTTATTATTAATGGCAAATTATAAAGTATTTAATACTTTATAATAAAGGAGGAAAAATTAATATTTAATGAGTTTTAATACTCATTTATAAAAAGGACGCCATTTATTAATAATTTGCCTA
The DNA here is from genome assembly GCA_007258455.2 of Sequoia sempervirens. NCBI lineage: Eukaryota > Viridiplantae > Streptophyta > Pinopsida > Cupressales > Cupressaceae > Sequoia > Sequoia sempervirens. Next base: position 64,966 of record VDFB02356676.1, on the reverse strand, counting down.
AGTCTCTAAAAGGGCGAATTATTATATTATTAGATGCAATTAAGTTGATTTTTTGAAAAGGGTCGAACTTTTGAGGAAAAGTTATATATTTCTCTTGAAGGCAAATCGAACTGATTATTGATGATCATTTGAATTTGTCTTTTATTCTCTCTGAGAGCATTGGGGTTTGTGAAACAAGGGTTTATGCAAACATTCAATTTTGGAGAATGTTCCCTCTTCAGAATCAAACATACTGAGACTGTGAGATACCAGTTGAAGCTTGTCAGTTGAGTGGCTTCATTCAGAGGTCATTATAGAGCATATTGTGAAGTTTATACACAGAGTTTGATTCGATTTTCATCAAGAAAGAGAATCTTCTTCATTGGTAGTGGTTTATCCAGCAACTGGCACTCTTTCCAAGGCAGTACGGATTTATTAATTGCTGGTACAGGCTGTACTTCTTACAGCAGTAAGGCCGTACTTCTCATCACAGGAAAATCGCCTTGCCTTTTTGCATTCAGACTTCTCCAACTTGGGTGCCTAGGGCTCCAGTAGCATCTGCAATCAAAATTTGTTGGGGAAAGACTGTCTTTTGGATTGGCCGTACCATTTCATGATTCCTACAGGCGGCTGCAATCAGGTTTTCAAATATTACATATTGCTTTGCCTTTTTGTCTGCATGTTTGAGATTCATCATTGTAATCATCTAGAAAGAATAATAAATCCATTTGCTACGGATTCAAAAGTCTATTTGCTTCAGTATTTACATTCCTATATTTATTAAGATTTTTAGAAGCATTTATTTGCAAAAAGCCAGAAAAAAAATAAAAAACAACAAAACACAAACAAAAATTGCATTCGTCATCAGCAATTGGGGTGAAGAGACACTTGGTCTCTTATAAATGAACACTTGCACCCTTTTAGGGTGAGGGTCATCCGTGCTCGTGGGGGGAGCCAAAAGCAAGATCGAGGCGATGGGAACCGAAGCAGAAGGGGTAGAAGAGGGGGGAACAACAGGAGATGCCGAAACAGGAGCTGTTGGCTCCTCTTTTTCCTTTTGCAAGGTAGCCTGCTTAGTAGCCAGAGCTTGTGCAAGGAGGTTTCTTTGGCTTTGAGAGCTAGACACTACAACTTGAGGAGGAGAAGAAGGCTCCTGTTCTGCCATGGGAGAGTCCATCACAACTGTTGTTAGTGGAGGGAGTGACTCCTGGACAAAAATAGGAGGAAGAGATGCAGGAATAGAAGCAAAATTGGTGGAGAAGCAGACTCAAGCGCCTCGACGACGAGCCTCTTCCCATTCGCCACCCTAGGGGTAGGAGCAGTAGGAGGGCGCGAAGGTCGAGACGTAGAGGCAACTTCACAGGGCTCCTCCCCCTTACCATATACAACGGGTTGAGCATTGTGCGAAAGACAAGAAGGTCAAACACTTGACGCTTGGCCTTTTGCCAAGCAGGCACCATTGGACTTCCCATGCAAGGCATGGAAGCTGAGGCCGAAGGTGCCGCAACAGGGTAGGAAGGGAAAGCGGATGGAGCGGTAGATGTAGAGGGTGAAGAAGGCTCATTGGCGCAAGCAAACTTCCCCTTCCTCTTTTGTGAGGAAGAGGTAGCCTGTTGTTGCACGATCATAGAAGCCTTAACCGAAATAGCATAGGGGGAAGGAGGGTACGTCACTTTCGACGCTATGCCCCTATTCTTGTATTTGACATAAGTGTGGTACAATAGGTCCATCCTTGGAGGAAGCAAACCTATAGGTTGAAATTAGAAGTGATCTAACCAATAGGCCCTACACGACACCAGGGGTTTATACCCAGTGTTGTGCACAACATGCACTGAGCCCTCATGAGAGAACTTTAAACATTTATGGATCATTGAAGGAACTACGTTCATGGAAACTAGCCATGGGATGCCTAGCTTCACTTTGAACAAGTTTGACTCCAAGATAATGTCGAAAAGGGCATTTACAGTCCTAGTTCCCACTAGGACTAAGAGGGCAATGGAACCAATGGGAGGGACCGAGAGTGCGTCATGCGTACATATCGTGCTCTTAGATTCATCATCCCCATTCTTATGTAGAGAGTTTATTAGTATAATCTCTTCTATTTTAACATTAACTCGACGCGAAGGATCAATGAGAACCCCAATCACGGTTTTCTTGTTCATATGAGTGGGAATGTACATAGGAGAGGGTTCTCCATTTGCATTCATAGGCAGGTCTTGCGATGTAAAGGTTATAGCAGGTGAGCCATTTGCAAACTACATAGAAGGGATGGGAAGATGCATGAAAGAGGCCATCGTTTACGTATTCCAAAAAGGACTTCCTCGGGATACTCCGAAGGTTTGACAATCAGACAGTGACCTATTCTAGAATTCGCTTCACAATGTTTAGGTTCTAACTATGCCGCTAGGGTCGTAGGTTGGGTTGCAAGGCTAGGCGCCTTGCAACACACACACCTACAACACACCTAGAACACAACAGAAGATTCCTTAAACACTACAAAACGGAACCAAAATAGTTCATGTCGGGTTCACCAAAATGTAGAAGAGGGGGACTGACTGCTCAGGACTCTAGGTCACGGGAGAGTCTAGAACAATAGGCTGCCTTGATCTACCTCAGGCTAACAAAATGTTTCAAAAGAGTTCAAAGTTTAAAGGCTAAAAGGAAGAGCAACTTGATTGCTGCTATTCTTATACAAGCTCGAATGTTTCAGGAAGTTAGGTGAGTAGATTTTTGGATTTGGGACTGCAACTCAAACAACTTACTGCCAAAGGACTACAACGTTGGACATGGATTCCAATGCGGTGTCCTGGCGTCTTAGTGGTGCATTGGTGTCTGCACGTACAGAAAGTGCAAGGTACAGTTTGAAATCATAGAAAACCAACTAACGACCTAACTGATGAAGTTTATGGTGGTAAAGGAAATAGAAAATGACAAAATGGTAGAATAGCAAGAAGAATAATTTAACTTAATCTAATCTACGAATTGACAAAGAAGGGTGAGGAAAGCACATCTTCCTACCAATGAGTTGATATCTTCAAGATCTTCACCTCAAGGGAAACTTGCACACAAGACGGGAAAATGTTGGGGCTGTGTTTAGAGGATTGCCTTAGTTAGTTCCCCGCTTTGGTGTTTCCACCTCCATGGACAACCAAATAGCAATGATTGAAGAAATATAATAAAGAAAGCTATTGAAATGGCAATACCAAGCATTACATAAACAACAATATGCTACAATATCAAATACCATAATGCAAAGTGAATGAATAGGAAATGGAAGGATATCACCTTCTCAACCAAGTGCTCTCAAGGAAAATGGAGGAAGGAGCGAGTGTGCAAGCCCTCGAAGACCAATGTTGCCACAACAACGAAGAGAGTGAAGCAATAGAACACTAACTTGTAGCTTCAATGGAGGTGGTGGAGCTTGAAAATGAGTGTAGAAGTGTGTAGAGAATTTCCCAAAGTGTGAAGTTGATCAAGAAGCATGAAAAAATGAATGAGATAGCCATTTGAAAGGGGAAAATGGAGGCAAAAGAGTCGTTCGAAGTCGGCCAAGGGAGCAATAAGCTTTACACTTCACATCCAATGGAGTGTAACGCCTTTGCGGATTCCGAAGGCGGGAATACTGTCAGGACGACAGTGCGTTGCACAGATGTCCGCGCACTGTGCTAGCACCCCCGACATAATATCCCCCACCGACATGCAAAACAGCTACCAAGTGGATAGGGAAAGGTGGCGGAAATAGTAATTGCATTATTAGACTTAATTTTCTAAGGTAGGAGGTAGCGTAAATGTGGAATTTGCCTAGGGGTGCAACTTCATGCCATTACAACTTGTAGACCAAAGATGAAGCTTTTCCATACTTCAAAGAAACGAATCATCGTATTTGTGTGCTTTACTTAGATCAAGGGGGGGAATTCAATAACATTGAATTCTCCACCTAGTTGAAGGAAAATGGAATTTGTCATCAAACTAATTGCAGCTTACACACCTCAACAAAAGAGTTGCAAAACGACATAATTGTATCATCATTGAGATGGTATGCAACATGTTGAAGGATTCTCATTTGGGACATGCATATTGGGGCAAAGCTATGCATACAATGGTTTATCTTTTGAATTGTGTAGCAACTAATGCACTTGAAGCATTGCTCTAGAGGAAGCTTGGACAAGAGTTAAGCCATTTGTCTTTCAAATTCGTGTATTTGGTTGCATAGCATACATGCTCATTCTTAAGCAAAAGAGAAAGAAGCTTGATGAGAAATCTATGAAATGTATTCTTCTTGGGTATAGCAATGATTTGAAGGCTCGCCGACTTATGGATCCTACCACAAAGAAGATATACATCAACAAAGATGTCAATTTGATGAGAAGAGTGAGTTAAGCTCACCTTCCACACTGTCACTTGCTCTAGATAGTGCTCCTATATTCAACTTGAATGAGAAAAGTAATGGGAATGTGGATAATCAGTCCAACTCAATAACCACAAATGTCACAAAAGTAAGTGGTATAGTCGTACCATTTGTGATGCTAAGCGAGATGGTGTCCGAGACACTTCAACTTTAGGATTGAGGAATTGTAGCATGGCTTGCAATGAGGTAAATGTAGCACTAATGAATTTAGTATTTGATAATTTTGAATCTTCTACTATTCAAGAAGGATTAGAATCAAATCCTTGGAGGGAGGCTATGGATGTAGAATATCAATCCCTAATGAATAACAAGACTTGGGAGCTTGTTGATCTTCCAATAGGGAAGAGAGTCATTGGATGTAAATGAGTCTTTAAGACCATGTATAAGGCAGATGGCAGTATAGATAAGTATAAGGGCAGACTTGTGGCTAAGGGTTATACTCAACAAGAAGGGATTGATTATGAGGAAACATTTGCCCCCACAGCAAAGATCAAAACTATCAGAATGACTTTTTCTTTAGCTACACAGTTTGGATGGAAGCTGTATCAGATGGATGTGGACAACACCTTTCTCAATGCAGACCTTAAGGAGGTCTATATGACTCAACTAAAAGGATATATTGCATGAGATAAAGAAAAAAGGTATGCAAACTTTTAAAGTCTCTTTACAGTCTCAAATAGACTCTTGGAGCTTGTTATATCAAAATTGATGAACATTTGCTACAACATGGATTTAGTCAACATCCATATGATCCAAATCTCTACCTCAAGGAACAAAGGGGGGTTATTGTGATTCTCAATGTATATTTTGATGATTTGGTCATTACAGGCAACTCAAAAACGATGGTTGAGACAACCAAGAATGATCTAAAGAAGGCATTTGATATGATAGATCTCGGGCTATTGCATTATTGACTCAACTTAGAGGTATGGCAGAAAAATATTCATAACTTTGTATCTCAAAGAAAATATTGCAAGACTTGCTCTGGAAGTTTAGAATGGTGGATTGCAAACCTATGTCTACACCCATGGAATCAGGATTGCAGTTATCTATTTTTGATCCAACTCCTCAGGTAGAAACAAATATTTATTGACACATGATTGGAGGTTTGATTTTCTTGAAGTACACCAAACCAAATATCAATTTGTTTGTCAATTATCTTTAGGCTGGAAGTGGATGCAAGTGATTTGCTGGTGGTATTATGCATTTCATGATATCAAGGTAGCAAATATTTTGCAAAAGTGGCTTTTCCTTCTCCACCCTGTCAAGAGTGTAGTCAGTGAAATAAAATGAAATATTTTAACAGCATCAAATTAATTAATTATGAGCTTTTTGTTGTCAACACTAAGGCTATAAGTTATAGCTAATGCAAAGTAAACCTTTTGCAACATAACCTTGACATTTATGTCCTACAAGGCCTGTTATTTTCACCTTTCTTTTATTTTGAAGTTAGTCTTCTTTGTACTAAAATCCATGTACTTTATGTTATTTCAGGAACTTAGTGCTATTGTTCCTGTTCGAGAAAAACAGACAATTGTTAGAGCTGCTGTAAGCAAGGTATGTGATTAGCTTTTATGTTTTGTGTGCTAATCACATTTCTGTAAAATAAATAGTCAAGTAGGAGCATCTTAGAGACTGCTATATATAGCAAAGATTTTGACTTGCAGTTGGTTCATTTGTTTATGCTCTATGACAGTTCCGAGCAGCAATTCAACTGCAGTTTGATTTTCATCGAGCAATTTATAACCTGGGGACAGTGCTGGTATATACTCTTCTTTGTCTTTCACTAGGCTTAAGGAAATGGCATTAGCTTTTTCACTGTATATGATGGACTAACAAAGGTATATAGATAGGGTTATAGAGGACTTTGTAGGTTTCCAAAGAAAGTAGATTTTCTTGAGGTGTCATGATAGCCTCGTATTTGAGCTGATTGTTCTTTCTTGGAAGCCTAGTAACAACAATTTTCTTGTATTTTATTTTGTTGACTTCATATATTTGCAGTATGGTCTAGCAGAAGACACTTTGAGAAGTGGACGACAAACAAATACAAAGGAGATGACACCAAATGAGCTTTACAGTCAATCTGCTATATACATTGCTGCAGCTCATGCATTGAAGCCAAATTATTCGGTATACTTTCTTCACCTTCAATTAGGAAAATTGGCTTATTGGCATGTCACATATAAAGGCACAGTTTATCTTTATTGTCCATTTATGTAACTGATCTATCACGGGCTTGAAAGGTTGATTTTTCTGTTCTTTTGCAAACATGTTTATGCATAGACATATCAATTTGGAAAATGTTAAAATTTCATTAGGTTTTTCAGGAAACTGGCCAATATGACACGGAAACTCCACTTAAGCCATAGAGGTTGCATGGAAGGGTTTTAAAAGCTATGTTAAATGCCAGATACATCTCTCAGCAGCATGTAGTGGATAAAAAATACCATCTGTTTTGTTTGAAGCTTATGACCCATGCTAATTTAAATAGCCTACAGAACCATGCTTATGCTTACAAGTTCAGACTATAATCAATCTTTGAAGGAGTTATTCGTATGGCTTGGTAATTGTTTTTTTGTTGTTTAGCAGAATAACTTGTATGTTGTGTTTACAAATTCTAAAGCTGGCTGGCTTATTGGTACATGTACACAAGGAGAATAAATCAATAAGATTATTCTTACTATCAATGCTCTCTATGGAAAATAACTAAATGGATCATAGTTAATTGTTTGGGGGAAGACATGATTGTTTATTTTTTATCTTTTATTATCATATTTTATTGAAACTAAAGTAAAATATATAAAAGGGTCGAACAAATCCAATGTTTGATGTCCTTTAAGACCCCCTTTTCTTGGAAAGAGAAGTTTCTCTTGGGATGCTCTCAAATTTCTCAAAATTTAAGGATTTGTTCCCCTATCATATCCCTCACCCAAGTTCTACTCAGTTAAAAGTCATTTCTAGATGTTGAGCTTCTTGTGACCCACCTTCATCCTTGATGTAAAAGTGCCACACCTTTCCCCATTTGAGGCTACAAATTTTTGTATGTTGGGGAGCAACATTCCCTTTGTGTATTTGTAGGGGTAACTGTAAGATTATGGAATGGTACAAAGATTTCTCTGATACTATGCAAGGTTTGCCAATGGGGCAAATAAACTCAAAATCTTGATGACAAGAGCAACCCCAATAGCAAAAACACAAAGACAACTGAAGATTGCAGAATGCAAAATGATAGCTATTTCAAAATAGAGTATGGACACAATCAAAGGATTTACAATATATTCAATGGATTTGATATGCATGAGTTAGAGGTGGGCATTTATAGAATATGCAACCAATGTGGGATAAGGGAGATTGAACACATCTGTTGTACAAGTCCCTACCAAACCAGGAAAATACAATTACCTTTATTAAATGCATATTGCCTCCCTAAGTAGATGTGTACTAATGTGCAAGGGAGATAACATCTACCCAAGTAGATACCTTCTTAAGTTATTTTTAGATGCACACTAATGTGACAAAGTAATTAAATAAATGCAATAAAATAACTATGAACCGACATCCCCCATAAACATAGATAGGTGGATAGGAACCGTGTTGGCGTAAAATCTAACACCTCTGGAGTGCAGGTTTGTACGGACAACTATGTACACTACGCAATGAGTGCTCTTCAAATTAGGAGGGGAAGCTCCCTCATTGTGCTGGAATGCATGGAAAAGAAAAGTAATCTAAGTCCTATTTTTTTGTTCTCAGCTGGAAGAGGCACAAGGTTAAGAAAACCAAGAACGCTGCAGCTAAGGATTTTCTGGTTTCGCAGATCATTAACTACAACTAAGCTAACTACTTTAAATCTATCCAGTTTCCTCAAGAAAACAGAGCATGAGGAAATGGAGCAGGTTTGACTATCGGACGATAAACGAGTTTAGATTCTCTACTTGAAGGCAAGGTGGCGCATCTATCAGCTCAATCTAGACAAGTTTATTGGGCACAAAACAGATTTAAGAATTTACCATGACAATCTTATGAAACCCTATGTGGCATAACACTTGATCAAAATAGTAAAGACTTACAAAACAGATTTATCATCACAATCTCACGAAACCCTATGTGGCATAACACTTGATCATAATGATAAAAGATTCACAAAACAGATTTATCATCACAACCTCTTGAAACCCTATGTGGCATAACAATTGATCACAATGGTAAAGATACACAAAACAGATTTATCATCACAATCTCTTGAAACCCTATGTGGCATAACAATTGACCATAATGGTAAAGTTGCACAAAACAGAAAGAATTCACCATTACAATTGCATGAAACCCTATGTGGCATAACAATTAATCGTAATAGCGAAGACACATGAACAAATACCAAAAGAGCAATATTGAGGGCAAGGTAGCGCGCATATATTTCTCTCTCAAGCAAAAGTTATTTACAAATGAGCAAAAGCTCTTATTTATATACATCAAGTGTAGGGAACCCTAAAATCACCTTGAGTCATCTCAGTTCTTGCAATGCATGCAAGTTTTTTGCTAAGCCCTAATAAAGTAAACTATACAGTTAACTGGAAAACTACCATCAGTTAACCAAAACATCTAATCTAAAAATGGACAATTGTGCAAGCATGCACGTCCTTATTGAAAGCAGTTAATTGGAACACTACCATCGATTAACGTAAAACCCTAAACAAACTCCAAGTATAAATCTAATCGATAGATATGCATGGCTTGAGGACAACGAGTTCTTGAAAGAAATGTTTAAGTCTAACTCACATATTGTAATGTCTATCACGAGAGGGGTGAAATAAAGAGTCTCTTGAGCAACTTGAGCAATCTTGGCAATCTTTGCACACTCAAACTAGCATTTCCTTGTTGTGGTAACTTTGGTGGCTCAAGCGTGGTAGTGGTGGCCAACATCTCTTCTGCATTTGGATACAAAGCCGGTCTCAACTTTTCCTACTTGAATCATAATTAAGACCCGATTTGGTCTTGAATTCACTCACCCAGCAATGTCATACTCACAGAAAACTACTGTTGGTAGACACGACTATATTGACAACTTTCTAGAAACTAAAATAACACTGTGAGCAAAATAGCCTTTGAAGAGTCATTTCGTGAAAATCTGAGATATGGGTTTGTCCGGAGAAGATTCTAAGACAACCAGATATCGGTTGCGAAAATTTGACTATACTTTCGACCATGCAAAGATTTTGAGTTGAGAAAAATTAGAGCCTCAAGAACTGATGCTCTGAAGTAAATTTTGCTGAAAAATTCTGGCACATGGGTTTTCTCGAGGAAGCTATCCTGAATCAACCCAGATGATTTGTTTTGCCAAAAGTCGCCAATTCTTTAAACATGCAAAAGAATTTAAGACGAGAAATAGAAGAATTTAAGACAGAAGAAAGAAGTTTTTAGTGCTCTGCTTCTGCTAAAATCGCCATCTTGTCTGAAGTTTGCTGATAATTTTGACTTGTACCTGCAAATAAAATGTTTTGATGTCTTCGCCAATGATTGTTGATGAAGAATTTGCCTTTGGTTTGCTAAAATTCGCCTTTGCTTGAGAAATACGAATTTCTTTTGAAAATACGCCTTGTGAATGAAGAAAAACGAATTTTGCTTGAAAATACGCCTTTGCTTTGAAAAAAAACGAATTTTGCTTGAAAAATATGAGTTTCTCTTAAGAAAAACGAAATTCTCTTTAGCTTTGCAAATAATAAATGAAGATGGCGCCATGCTTAAAGAAGATGAAATTCGCATCAATCTAACAACTGCTAGATTTAAAACCTAAGCTGAAAATAGAAGCCTTCTGATTGGACCCCTTTCAGTTACACTGATACTGACACTGAGTCCAGAAATAAATAATAAACTAATATTCATCATGCAATAGCAAAGGCGCCAAAAATAGAAAATCGCCACTTAATGCTAAAATTGCAAAATAAATATTAAATATTTTGAACTTCAGTTGACAATCCAGAATGAAGCTTTGAGATTCATCGTTAGACTTGAACGATTCCGAAAAGTCATCTCTTGAGCTCATAGGCGTCCATTTGCTCAAGATACTTCACTTTTTATTAACTTCCTATTTTATAGCTGACGACAAAGTCAAGACTGGCCATCTTCGACACTGAATTCTGAGTGACTGGGTGATGCTAAGACTGAACTGAGATATTCATCGGAAAGCCTACTGAACAAGGAAGAAATGTTTGCTGGGAGACACTACTGCAAAATCCATCATTTAACCCCCTGAAAAATTAGGCGCCCTTGATTAAATTCATTTACGGGTTCCAGACTTAAAAACCATTTTCCTAAACTGCCATTTGACACTTCAAACGACTGCTGATAGCGAACGGTGAACCCTGCTGAGAGGAAACAAAGCTCACTGCATGACTAGAGATATTTTGCATCCAACGACTGTATGTACGACATCTGAAAGCTGTGTTAAGGGCCTCAAAAGTAAAAGCGCCCCTGGCTCTTAGTTGCACTTTTGTCATTTTGACGAAAATTGAACTTTCATCCAAGTACCCTACTTTGACTTCTGATATCTGGAGCCGGGATGACCCGATTCAGGCACTATCTGTTTTAACGGACAGCCAGAAGGGCCCACAAGAGAAGTCTTTGGAGGTGACGAAGCAAGAAAACTGCTTCTAAGACCTCAAAAATTCCAGTGCGTATTTTATTTAAAATTACCGCTCCAGACTTGGCCATTTTTTGGATATCTTCACTTTGCAGTATTACACCGAAGACCTCGCACGTACGAGCGTTTGCCAAATCCCGAAGGTTGACGGCTAGGCTCGTTGGATAGATAAAATGATTACGCTCAATAGCTGTGAAGACTTCGAACGCGAACGAGCTCATCTGATAGGCCTAAAGGCTAGGCGCCTCTGGACTGTGGAAATACACTGAAAATCGTTTGTTGGTTCGCTCGTGAAATTACGTGCTTGGTAGAATCTCTGCCACGACCACCTGGAACGTCGGATAGACAAGCAGAATGGTGTGTTGCGGAGTTAGGCTAGAGTATTACTGATGTTAGGAAGACTCTGTCTGCAAATTTTGCCATCTGGAGGGTCCTTTAAGCCAGCGCCCCTGAGTTGTACTTGCACTGGGAACAAACGGAGAAGCTCAAAAATGTGAAAACTCCATTTTAAGCTGATCTTTGGATGACTGCTGTTGGAATTCTGGGATTCAGATGACTACGTTTGATATCTCGTTGGATAAGCAGACTAGTCGTGAACAGATTGGCTGTATTTGCCATCCGACATGCCAAGATTTACCCCCTCCTTAAGATGGGCGCCCTCAGGCTAGAGGCGCGCTTTTGCTTGAAAAAGACAAATTTCTCCTATCTGAAACTTTGGAAATTTCAACTTCTGTCGTTGTTTGCCAGAGCTGTGGGTCTCGAAAAACTTTGCTGGATAGCTCATCGGATAGCCAGACTAATTCTGAAGAGATTGACTGGATGCTTGAACATTTTAAACAAGATCTTGACCTTCAACAAGCTGCGCGCCCCTGGGCTATACTTGCGCTTTTATGCTTTTCCTTTGAGAAATCTTTATATTTAACCACTGAAAACTCCATTTTGATCACTGAAATGACCATATGCAACGTGAAATGCTGCCGTGAGACGCTCCTCCATCGTGAAAAGCTCTATTCTGAGTCTCTGCTTCAGGTTCTGATCAATAAAACTGACTTTGACTGACAAAATATTGACAAAAACTCCATGCTTGATATTGCCCAAAACTGCGTTTTACCTCATTTTAGCAAGATTCAGACTTTTTAATGCAAAATGCCTTGATGAAGCAAAAAATTTGGTTTGGGTACAACAAACCGTAGGATATATGGGTTTTGGCAAAGCCATGTTAGGTACCCATGTGTAAAGTTATCCCTCAAAAAAGAGAGGAGAAAATTCCATGCTAGGAAGAACTCCTCTAGAAGTGAGAGGATTAGAAAAGAGGATGTGCAATCCCCCAATATGTTGTCTCTTATATTGAGAGTGGATGCTTGACATTGAATGCTGAAGATGATCCAGGATTGAAGTACACCATTTATCTCCTTAGGAATAAACAAATCCAAAGGTGAATGTAGAAATCTTCTCATTCCCTGGAATATGAGAGAGGAAACTAGAAAACGTAGATCTTTGGAAGCTGCTCATCTGTTTCCATGTTGGTGTTGAAAGGTGTAACAACTTGATTAGGAGTCCAAGGCCTAACTAAATACGATGACAACTCAAAACAATGTAAAGTATTGTATAATATGAGCTAGAGATGATGATGAAGTCTGTTTAAACTATTCAAGCTTCTCCAAGCCAATGCTAAATTGTGATATATACTGAGAAGTTAAATCATGTACCATAAATTATTTATGTATAGTAACTATGTATGAATGATGCTCATCATAGGTAAGAGAATCAAATCAATGAGAATTATGTCCTCTTGCAGAATGTGTCAACATGAATGATGACTGAGTTGAACTAGTGAACTTGTGAATAGCTGTAGAATATGTCACCATGGAAGCATGTATAGGCAGAGAAAGAATAGTCGGGTCTAAAACATCTAAAGAAGGAGATGCAACTCCATGAGAGCTGTCATAGAAGAGAAAAACAAATGTCCATAATGTTGTCCTCCAAATCTGCAATATGGGACTCAACAATCAAACTAGAAAAATCTAATCAAGTATTCATCCTGATGAAACACTTTTGGAAAATAAGGATGATCATGCTGAATTGAATCACTTGAAGCTCTTGTTGAAGAAACTTTGAACTCTATCCGAATAGGAAATGATGGTGGATCCTTAGTGTTGGAAATATTGTCATTGATGTCAAAGGCAGATAAGAGACTCTTAGAATTGTGTCATTGATGTCAAGAAGGGATACATTGTCTAGTGTGATATCATTGATCATTAAAATATGGATGATTCAATACATAAATCAAATGTTAACCATTAAAGGCTATCAAGTCACCAATGACAAGCAGCAACAGAGTCATTTGGATACAATGGAAGAAATGTTAATGTTGCTAAAGAGCACTCAAAGGCATATAAATGAACAGCAATCAGTATACTGAAGGCAGCAATGTTTGTTTATTAATATAATAAAAAGAATTGATTATATTTCTCAAGCATATAAAACAAAAAGCCAAGAGAAAAAGACAAATAACATATAGAATAAAGTTCAGATAAGGACAAAACTCAGATAAGACAAAAAAAGAACAGTGATTTATATAAATAGAAGGCAGCGGTTAATAAGACAAAAGTCTTATCTATGATGTGGTTAATAAAAAATAAAAAGACACGATTATTCCAAATGGTGTGATTAAAATCAAAAAGGGATGCGAATATAAGTAATACATATTTTGAAGAAGCACGGTGAGTGAATGGAATGGTGTGACTGAGCCTTGGAAGGATATGTTTAATGTCAAACAAAACATTTGAAGTGATATGTTGATATATGAAGAAGTGGGATTAATTTCTGAAGAGTTACGATTTTCTTGAAAGGAAGATAGATGTCTTTTGGAATAGTGCGATTCATGCAAACTTGGTCTAGTAAAACATTCTACATAAACAAAAGAATTTAAAAGGATATGATCTATTAAAAAGAAAACTCCAGATTTATAAAAGAATAATTTATGGAGAGGTGCGATTCTTGAAGTGGTGCTACCAAGTTTAGATGAGGCAAACTAAATCATATTTTTCAAAGATTAAATCTGAAGAGATGTGATTAAGACATGAAGAGGAAGATTTTAAGTAATGTGTTCTTTCATCAAGGGTTGCAATTCATAAGCAACATATATAATCAATATTCAAAACAGATTTGCAAGAGCAGAGTGAGTAGAATTTGTGCATAGAAGTGCAGAAGTATCTCTTGTGTGAGCATAAAAGAAGAGCATACATCACAAAGAAGGGATATATTGAAGCATGAAGTAGATCTATTGAAAGATCTCATTCTACATTTGAAAATTTCAGTCAAAGAAAGTCAAGGTTGGCGCCTTGCAAGGAGGAGTTGGTGCTCCTTGTGGGGTGCCTACTAAATCAAGTTAGGGAGTTGGTGCTCCTTGTAGGTTGGTGCCTACATAACTGATTAAGAGGTTGGTGCCTCTAGTAGGTTGGTGCCTACTACCATTGTAAACTATTTTATTATAAAGTATATAATTTTGTATGGTGGTTTTCTCCTGTAAGGGTTTCCACGTAAAATTTTGGTGTCAACTTCTTCATATTTTTATATTCTTGCATAGTTGTTATTGTGTTAGAGTTTAAAGTTGATAAAAGTTGAGAGGGTAAAAATTGTAATATACTGATTCACCCCCCCTCAGTATATTTGTGTGCTCATCACTTAGTGCATGTCATGTGACTACATTGTTCATCCCATGATCTGTATACACCAAACACTTGAGTTTGAATGGCTATCAAATTTGCCGATGTTGGAGTAGAAGACTCCTCAACCTTTGAATATTGACTTAGGGATAAAGAAGGTGAAGCTTTTGAATTTACAAGAAGATTCAATGAAGCCAAAAAATCAACAAAAGTTCGTATTAGAGGAGGAGAATTAGGAGAAGTCTTTGTCACCACTACATTCAAACTTTTCCCAATCAGCAAGCTCCTGAATTGTATCATAGTCATATGGTGGATTCTCATAATAATTAAAGGGTACAAGATAGCCTATAGTAAGATCATCTAGGAATGGAGGATTTTTGGGATTTTCATGCATCTCTCAAATTTTGGTCCAAAGAGTGCAAGGTTACTCAATGTGAGAGGTGGTCCAAATTGTGTTGATGTCAGTACTGTTGGAAATATTGTCATTGATGTCAAAGGTACAAAGACGAAGTTTTCTATCATTAATGTCAAAGGAAGAATGAGAAGATTGTTGGATATCGTCATCAATGAGTCAAGGTAAAGTAAGGGAATTAAGCATGACTGAAGATAGTATATTTGAAGGCAAAAATGAACTTACTTCCATTTGAAGGCAAAAATGAACTTACTTCCATAAGAGGAGGTCGCCTACCTAACACTAAGAATCGTACTTTGATCGATGATGGTTGAGCAAAGAACATTTAGAATTGAAGTGCTGGATTAAATGATAAGAAGCTTGAAGATGGAACGATGGATGTGTCGACATGTTTTCCAAGGATACAATGCTATACAAAGCATTAAAATAAGAAGTTACAATCATGATGACCGATTGGAAGATATTTGTGAGAAACATGGAATAATGAAGCAAAGGTTGATTCCAATGATATGTGAAACAATGACAGTAACAGGTTATTACAACAGCATAATTCACATCAGTGGTTTGTTTAAAGAATGGCAAGTTTAATTATAAAGAATGGCAAGAACTTTGTTTACTAAGAGCAACATGCTAGTCAACTTCCTCATCAACTAACAACAACCTTATTAAGGAAAGATAATACAGCAGTGATATTTAACAAGACAAAAGTATTATTTGGAGCAAACTGAACAATACAAGTGAATGAAGACAAAGTCAGAAAAAGACGAAATAAGAAAAAAAACAAAAAATGAAAAAGACAAAAAAAGAACAGCGGTTCAGAAATTAAAGACTATAAGGCAGCGCTGGGTATGAATGAGACAAAAGTAAAAAGCAAACAGAATGAGACAAGGATGCTGACCTGTTAATAAAGACAAAAATAAAAACTGCGATTAAGGCAAACAAAGACAAATAGTGCGATTCCTTTCAGTAATGAAAAGATACGATTTATTATTGAAGTGATGTGATTTATTTTTGTGAAGTGATGCGATTACTCTTGCTTAAGGAAAACAATAAAAACAGTTTTCTTAAAGAGGTGCGAATTCATCAAGATATGAAGCACTTCATTTCAATGGTGTGAATTTGCTTTTTCAGATTTTTATGAAGTAATACAATTCATTTTGAAAGTGTGACTTGTCCATGAAGAGGAGCAATCTATTCTAATGAGGAAACTTCAGATATATGATTTAATAATTAATTTATAGAGTTGTACAATCTGTTATGAAATAGTACAAGATCAAAAATCAGTTTTCAAAGAGACATGTTGGGAGAATGAAGGGTTTTAATGTTTGAGCAAACATGTATACATGAATTCAAAATCAGATTTGTGAGTGTGTGAGTGAATGATGAGGTGAGATAGAAGAGCAGGATTATGTATCTTGTGTGAGCTTTAAGGAGACAACATATATCAGAAAGGAAAGATAAGTTGAAGATAAGAAGCAGATCAGTGGTGAAAAAGTCATACAGTTTTCAGTCAATCATAAGAGGTTGGTGCCTCTAGATTAGTTAAGGTTGGTTCCTTGCAAGAGGGAGTTTGTGCTCCTTGTAGGTTGGTGCCTACAAAACAGATTAAGAGGTTGGTGCCTACAATCATTGTAAACTTATATAAATATAAAGTACATTCTTTGTACCGTGGTTTTCTCCTGTAAGGGTTTCCATGTAAAATTTTGGTGTCAACTTGTTCTTATTGTTATATTCTTGCATAGTTGCTATTGTGATTGATAAAGTTTTAAATTGGTAAAAGTTGTGTTATACTGATTCGCCCCCCCTCCCTCTTAGTATAACTGTGTGCTCATCAAGTACTACAACCATCAATCCTAGGACATAATCATTCTTCTTATTCCATATTTGCTTTTGCCAAAAAAGTACTTGGTTCAAGAACAAGTCCATAGAAATGGTGCAAGAGATCAATTTATTTGTAGGGCATCATGATTTTGTCTTGCCAAAACTTATAGTTTCATTTATCCAAGGTCATAACATAAGGATGAATTAAAATACCTATTATTGGCTATTATAAACTCCTCAAATCAATCAAGTAATAGAAAATTCAAGAGACATACCAAGCAAAATCAAATTTGTAACCTGCCAAAATAACTCAGTGAATTATAGAGCTTTGAAAGTTCCCAAAATGAGAATGAGCTAGCAAGACCTCTTAGAAATTGCCATTCCTAGAAAATCTAGACATCAAAATCACAAAGTGTGTGCACCATCATGAAGGTCTTGAAGATTAGGTTAGATGAAAAAAAGTTTCTTGAAAAAGGAGTTCATATGCATGAGAACAAAGCTTGCAAAGTGTGTGCCAAAATAAAACTGCCAATGGAGTAGGGGAAAGGTCTGCTGATGTATTGTTGACATCAATGGACTGCAGAACTACCTCTCTTGTGTGGAAAACCGCTTGCACCGGAAAATTGCTTCATCAAACTTTTTTGTGGCAAAAATCTTGGAATATTTTAGGGATTCTTTTGTGGATTCCAAAACTACCTCTGTATTTTCCTAAAATTTCTTCGATGTTGCAAGACCACTATCAGAAATCTAGAAATCACAATATGGTAGTAGGAAGCTGTTTTGAGGCTAGATTTGTAGAATATTTAACAGAATCTTTGTGGTAGGACATATTTTAACTGCTTAGCACATAGTTTTAAGATTGGGTTGTAGCTATATTACTGTTAGCAATGATAGCCCTTGATTGGGCTGCTGGGGGGGCATTGACTCCATTAGTTTTAATATGACAGGTATGCAGGGGAACATGGCTTTGACAGGTCTGCCATAGGCAGTACCCTGTTGGGTACCCTGCATATTCAATAGTCCCCAATAAAAATCCATGAATCAAAATTAAAATAAATCCGTAGAATTACTAGCAAGCAATAGACCAATCTAGGAAAAACAAATGCATTAGCCCCCAAAAGCACTCAATCAATAGAACACCTCAAAAGCACTCAATCAATAGAACCCCCCAACAAATATGACTATGGCACTTATACTTGATGAATGTAGAGTTGCCACTTGCCAAATGTGCAATAGTGGACTTAATCTCAATGAATTATGGAGCCTTGGAGGTTTTGAAAATGAGAACAACCTTACAGTCTATGAGAAATTGTAATTCCTAGAATATCCAGACATCAAAATCACAAACTCTGTGCACCACCACGAAGCTCGTGAAAAATGATCTTAGATAAAAAAGTTGTATGAAAAACGGAGCTCATATGCATGAGAAAGGAGCTTGCAAAGTATATTGTTGGAATATTTTGTCATTGATGTCAAGGTTGAACTGTGTGCTTATGTGCTTGAGCTGCTTGACCTACCTAGGTGTCTGCTTGACCTGCCTAGGTGTCTACTTGAGCAATGTGTGTGTCTGCATCAGCTTCTTTGGTGCCTACTTGTCAGCATTAATGCCAAATCAACTTGTTATGTCAGCATGTTGAAAAGTTAAATGGTTGGTGGTCAAATGCCATATCAACTTTATTTTGCTATGTCAGCTATTTTATGTCAGCATTGTGTCAGCGTTGAAAAGTCTAATCTTTCTATGAGGTTCAATTTCTTCTTTATGATAGGTGGCTTTTATTTGTTATGGACGTGGATTTTGAGTTAATTCTTCAATGATCTGAAGACCAAAAACGTGGCTGCTCTAGAGCTTTATTTTTGTCGCATTCTTCAGATTATAATGAGTCTTTTATGGAGATAATTGATTAAATCTCATGTTGGGCTAAAGCAAAGATGTTACAATTTGCTGTATTTCCAGAATGCGATTACTTTATCATTTGAGTTGGAATGTTCAGCGACGTGGGCCTAAATATCTTTATTTGCTTTTTAAAATACCAATGGTTGCATTTATTGAGGCGCCTGGAGACTGCTTCTTGAATTCTGCAAATAAAAAGTGTTGGAGATTAAAATCGTGTCTTCTATATTTAGAGTGACGGCTTCAGTAATATTGAAGGCGACTAATATTCAAAGATCATTCAAAATCGTATTCATAAAGGTGGCTTTTATATTTTTGAAGATGATTCGACTTTTATACTAAGTCGATAGCTACAGTAATAGGCTTCAAAATATCAATATGGCTTTCGGTTACATCTTTTATGAATTCTAATGATGCCAATTCTGGCCGACGACACCAAAGGCTTTATTTTTGTGTTAGGATTTTTTTTTCAGAGGCGGTTGTTCAAATGTTGTATTTTAAATGGGGTGACTTATTATTTCAAGTCTATTCTTGGCGTCTCTTTGTTTGGGTTCATAATTTGTTTCTGGCGAAATTTTGTTGGAGGAGGCTGTTTCAATTGGAAACATCTATTTTTTAGAAGTCATCAGTTCTCCTTTTGGATGATAGCATTTTCTCTATGGAATATGCCTTTATCATTTACGTTTGCTTGTTTCCACCCTACCTTTGGCTCAGGTCATGTTCATTCAATATTCAGCCGTCATATTCCTGGCGCTATGAATTCTGTGTTAAATCTTTTTTGGCTCTCTAATATGAAGTTGCTAATGAATTTCGTTTGAGTGTATGCCATCGTGCAACATATCTAAGTGAATTGGGTTGAGTGAAGGCATCTATTCTTGACAGCGACGGTTACTCCTTTGAAGTCAGAAATTCAAGATATTCATGCTGTGTGTATTCAAGTCATTCTCTGGCTGACATTTTTATTTTTGATGATGATGCGAACATGCTTATGAGGCGACATTAGACATGTAGTGGGGTGCTTATTAAAAGCTTTCAATATCCCATTTGATATTGTAGTCATGCTTATTGAAGTTCGTCAAAAACTCTTTTAAATGTTTAGATAACATCTTTTGAAGGTGGAAAACGATTACGGCTAAATTGAAGTATGTGTGAAAATTGAATTTATTTCTAACAGAGGATGTGGTCTTCATGAATCTGGGTGGATGAATCTGGTTCCAGCTTGATTAGTATTTTTATCGGGTCCTCTGTGGTGAACAGGTCTTGTTTTAAGAAAATCAAATTTGAAATACTTAGGACATCTTGTAAGGATGTGATTAAAAAATATATCGTGTGTTGGCTTGATATTAAAAAATTGGAGGCGTTGATTTGATAAGAGTGTGCTTAGTGGTTTCAGGGAGATTTTTATTTTTGCTTCTATGAGTGAAATATGTGAAGGCCTTTCTTAAAGGTGTGGTTTTTTGTTATGTGAGGAGACGGATTGGAGTCCTCTAATTTTCTGCCACACTTTCTATTGAGTCTGAGAGCCTATTGATCGCCATTGTTTGTTGATACAGGCAGTATGATGAATACTTGAATATGCTAAGTTTGTGAATGCTAAGGCGTTTTGGAGACAAAGGTATAAATATGTGTGAAGTCTACTCCTTTTTATGATGCGATGAGATGGAGCCGTATTAAATTTGTGTACCTCAGCATTGTACGCTTTGGTGGCTATTTGTCTGTGTCAACCTGTTTCATAGATGAAACAATTTTAGCTGGGAGAATTGCTTAAAATTGCTTGTATTAACAAGAAGAACAAATTACAATATATAGAGGAAGTAAATAACTGTAGACATTAAAATGTCTAACTACCTCAACTACTAACTACTGTAGAAACAATATATTATTGACCATTAAGAATAGAGAATTATTATTCTAACACCCTCCCTTAATGGTCAATCGTATAACTAGCCTATAGAAAACAATCTGCAGGGCTTTTGGTCACAAATTCTTCAGAACACTTTGCTGCTACGGAGATCCTCCCTGGATCTGCAAAATGTTAATGACCAAGAGTACCAAAATCCATCTAGAAAAAACAGAGAAGGCTGCCCCTTCTTTAGAAAGCTCTGCAACAAGAGACAAGAGCCAACCACTGACTCTGCCACTTGAGATGAGTCTACCACCAACCCTCCTAGAATCTGCAGAACTGCTGACCAGAAGTCATCACAAAATGACCAAGGTGACGTTGGGTAATAGAGCTGTCCGTTGGGTAATAGAGCTGTCCATCCCTGAAACCAGAGACACACCGAGAACATCTACCACGATTTTGAGGATAAATCGGCAAACCATCGAAACTTTTGCAGATGAGCATGACGCCCAAGAACAGACTGCAAGAAGCCAGTGGTGCAGATGTTCGCCCCAACAACTCCAAGTGCGACCAATACAGACTGCAACCAACCACAATTTTTGAGGAAAAAATCGCCAAACCCAAGATTACAAATCATCGTTTTTTCGGAAAAAAGGGTAAAAACCAAATACCGAAGAGCCCTCCTGAACAACAGAAACCCCGACTAGGGTATATAGGAAAAAATTCTTAATTTTTTTTAAGGAGAAAATTATAAACCCGCTTGAAATTTTTATAAGGGAAAAAATTATGAAAACCCATACGTATTTTTTTAAGGGAAAAATATTAAAACCCATACAAATTTTTTAAGGGAAAAAATATGAAAAACCCAAAAATCCAATTTTTTTTTCTTTACAGGACAAAATATTTAAAAGCCCATAAATTTGAAGAGTACCCAAAAAATGTTGTTGAAAACTTCATCAACACCCATTTCCACATATTTCGAGGCACGAACTTTTACACACCCAGAAAAATCGGAGACCAACTAAGTTGAGTTCTCGAAAAACCCACAAGGAATCTGCAAACGAAAAATTTTCCCGCCTTGAATTAGAGGGTCAAAACCCTAGACGAAATTCGCAAAAACCCTAGCTGCCATGGATGAACCAGAAATTGCAGAAAAATGCAGGAATTTGTTTGAATATTTTGCTAGAAATCTCGCCACAAAAAATAGAGGTTGACGCCCAAGAAGTAAAAGTAAACTGCAACCAAGAAGCTTCAAATCGCGGGCTTAAAAATCAGAGAAACGTAGCCAGAAAAGTTGCGAACCAGAATTTGACGCAGATAGGGCATGAATCGTGGCTAAAATTTGTCAAAAGATCGTGCATTCAGATTGTGAACAGATTTCGCGCCTTACAAATGCTTGCAGACGTCGTGCCTCCAAAAAAATAGACTAGGAGAAAATGCTAGGAAAAACAAGCTTAGAACCCAGAGGTCGCAACCCTTGAAAATGCAAGAAAAAACGTGAAGACACCCGTGGCTATCAAAAACGCGTCTACACGCGGCCAAACACAGTGACGACGCCAGAAAGGAAACCCTAACGCGGGTTTACTAAACAAAACTTACAATCTTTGAAAAAATCCGCCCATGAATTGTAGAAAGAGAGTTTTGATTTTCGAGTGAGGAGAAAATCCACGAAAATTTGAAACTAGAACTTTGAGTTTTTTTTTTTAGAATAGCCACAAAAATTCTGATTTTTTTTTTAGAAACCCTCGAATTTCTTTCTGGAGCCACGAAAATCTCGAATTATGGCTTAAACACAAACCCACAAAATTTTGAAAACCTCCTAGAATCCTGAGCCCTCCCGTGAGGGAGACTCAGACCTGCTTTGATACCATGAAACAATTTTAGCTGGGAGAATTGCTTAAAATTGCTTGTATTAACAAGGAGAACAAATTACAATATATAGAGGAAGTAAATAACTGTAGACATTAAAATGTCTAACTACCTCAACTACTAACTACTATAGAAACAGTATATTATTGACCATTAATAGAGAATTATTATTCTAACAATAGATATCGTGGGTATATGCTTGTGTCTGGTAACTCTATTATGATGCAGCGTGAGTCTTTAAACTGAGTATCGTTTATTTTTGAGGAGTTTGAATGGTTGAAGGAAGGCAAGTCGATGATATTTTTTGTAGACATCTTTTGCAGTGCAGGTGGTGTTATGTTGTGTGTGGATGAATTTAACGTTAAGGTATGGGACAAAAAGATAATGGAGCTGCTGTGAGTTCAATGAGGATTTCTTTTTGAGCAGGACGTGATTGTTTGGTGTAATTTTCAGACACACGAATAGGATTGAGATGGTATGGGTAATCTGAGATTTGTATGTTCTGTTACTTCTGCTTGTAGTGATTTTCATTCTATGCAGAGGACGTGAATTCACAGGTGCTAGATGATTGCTGCTGTTGCTTATTCAAATAGGGAGAAGTGATATTGTGGGAGACTGAAGTGCTTTGAAGTTGAATAGTGGTCTTGGGGGTGCAAGACAGAGGTTGTGGTATTTGAGTTTTCTGATCTTTGGACAACGTGTATGTGAATGAGAGCCTCATAGTTCATGTGAAGGCATTGCTTGAAACAGTGTTTTGCAGATTTGTATTTGAAGACGAGAGTTGGTGCTCATGGTGTTTTGGTGCTCACTAAACGTAGTTTGGAGTTGGTGCTTCAGCCATTGGAGTTGGTGCTTCGGTATATTCGGAGTTGGTGCGTTGAAGGAGGGTTGGTGCTCACTTTATGTAATCAGGCTTGGTGCCCTTTGGAGATGAACAAAAGCAATATTTTTCCATGGTTTTTTACCTGAAAGGGTTTTCCACGTAATCTTGGTGTTTATCTTGTTAATGGTGTTTGATGATGCTCTTAATGTTCTCATTTCTGATTTACTTGATTAATCTGGTTTAAAGTTTTGAAAAGCGCCCCACCCCTCGCCACCCCCCCTCAGTATTTCTTGTGTGCTCTTCATATATGTGCCAAAACAATATTGCCAATGGAGTAGGGAAAAGGTTTGCTGATGGAGTGCTGACATTAGCAAGCCATGAAACTGCCTATATTGGAAAAATGCTCTGCCAGACCACCTTTTGGCAAAAATCTTGGAATATTTTATTGAATCTTTTGTAGATTCCAAAATTGCCTCCATATTTTCTTGAAATTGTATGGATGTCACAAAATCACTATTAGAAATCTGGAAATCACTGTATGGTGGTAGGAAGTTGTTTTGAGGCTAGATTTGCAGAATACATGACAATCTTTTTTGGCAGGATGAATTTTAACTGCTTGTCGAATAATTTTAAGATCAAGCTATATTTATATTACCATCAACAATGATAGCTGTTGATCAGGGAGGTAGTTTAACCCATCGATTTTAATATGGTAGGTATGTAGGGGAGCACAGGATAGGGTACCCTACATATTTGGTAGCCCCCAATAAAAAATCTATGTATTAAAATTAAAAATAATCTAGAAATCTGTAGGCCAAGTTATATGATCTTTTCTTAATTAAAATTACATAAGTTGTTGAAAACTGAGATTTTAATGTTTGAGATCGGTAGCGCAAGATGCGTATATCTTAGTCTAGTGTTCTCCAACTATTTAATTTAAAAATAAAATAAAACATTGTATGATATATGTACATTCTCAGTTTCGTTGAAGTAGCTCGTATTTATGTTTGTTATTGCTCTTTGTAGATTTGCTCATCAAAATTAACGTTACTTGCTACTACAGGTTTATAGGAGTGCATTGCGCCTTGTACGTTCTATGGTTAGTGAATACTATATCCTATACTTAAATGATTTCATGTGAAAATGTTTTTTGTTTCATGGACACAAAACAATTATGCATTGCTTTCAATTTCTGCATCATTTTCCGTAAAGTTTTTAAGAACGAGTATTGGTATGCCATTTTTCAAAATAAATGGGAGATTGGCACTTGGAGATGGAAGAAACATTTAAAAAATGTAAAATGCTTATAAAATAGAAAACATACATTTTGAAGTACATAAATAGATTTTGATGAAAACAAGGTTTAATTATGCTGATGTTTGATAATCATCATCATAACATAAACCATAGCAACAAAAATCTTTTGGGGAATAAATCGACAAACCAAAAGTTCAAGATTTTTTGAAAAAATCGGGAAAAAACCTGGAAAAAATCGTATTTTAAAAAAAAACGTAAAAAATATAGAATAAGAGACAAAACCTGATTTTTTTTTAATTGAAAGGCATTTCCATACCAATAGAGATATAGAGAGCAAATAAAATAGAGAGTTTAGATGATGAATCATAGAAAATAGATTTTGTTGTTTATATTCATATCGCCGATCACTATGTCACTGATTTGATTACATTGCATTCCACATCTTTCAAAGCATTAGTTCACAATGCATAATTGATAGATGACAAAATTTCAATTACAATATAGTTTGTAGTACAAAGATTCAAAAAACAAAAGTAGCCTATGACTCTTACTAGTTGCTACTATAAATAGAGCTATGCTAAAGGCTTGCAAGCCTTGATGATGAAGCTCTTGCGGCTTTGCTTCTCTTAAGTTCATCAATCACATGAGGATCCCAGTTGGACTCCTCTAGGATCTCAAAATCCTCAAACTCAAGAGCTACGTCATCATTAGCAATCCACTCATTGTCTGGATCAATCTTATCAAGATCAATTGGTTCAGCATCCTCAATGGTACCTAGTTTTTCCCATGGACAAGTTAGTCTTTGGATTACAAGTGCAAAAACATTATTAATATTGAATACAATTACAAATTTACAACTACGATTGCAAGTATAATAAAAGTCTAACCTTGAGGTTTCTTTAGCTTCAAGCGGAGGTTGTGGTGAACAAACACCAAGTCACTCATCCGTTGTTGTGTTAAGCGATTGCGTTTCTTCGAATGTATGTGTTCAAAAACACTCCAAGTACGCTCGCAAGCAGATGAACTGCATGGCTGGCTCAAAATGCGTTTCGCTAACCACCTAAGATTTTTGGTTTCGTGACCAAAGAAATCCCACCATAGTGCTGAAAACCACATTATATGGAGATGATGTTATGTAAGAATATCTTAAATTTTTATACATTTTGTGATTTTGTCCACAAAATAGAGATTATCAAAATTTTATAGACTCTAACTGGTTGCACGGTCTTCCTGCCTTCCACGGCAGCCTTAGATGAGAAAAAATCCGTTGCTTGCTTGTACGTGTCTAACTCTTGGATAGCTGTTGTTAACTGTTATGTGGTCGCAAACATTTTTTCCATGCATATGAACAAGCCTTGTGCAACCTCACCATCATCATCTCTAAATGAAGAGTTATGGTACATACTTGGATTAAGATAGTATCCTGTAGCATGGAGAGGAGAATGCATCCGTCAATCCCATCTTCAATCAATTATGTCCCATAGTGGCATATACTTGTCCCTGTCATTTTCCATCCTACTCCTCATCACCTCCTTGGCCCTATCCATGGCCTCATATAAATATCCCATGGGGGATTTATCCCCATCCACTAGTCTCAAGACCTTGACTAGAGGCTCTGAAAATTGTACAACTTCTTCCATTGCATCCCAAAAACTAGCAGAATAAATGTAATCTGATATTGCTTTGCCGTCTGCTTGATTTGAGAAGCTAGATGCCATCCACTCGCTTGAAACAAACATTCGTTTCAAATTCATTTTTTGTTCACATAGAGTTTGTAGTGCAAGGAAGTTTGTTGCAAATCTTGTCACCCCTGGTCTAACTAACTCCTTGCCCTCTGTGAAAGTGCGCATCATACACAAAACCCTTCTGTGATTATAGATAAATTTGGTAATTGAGCAAGCCTTGTGCAATACCTCCTTAACCCACTCAAGTTTACCAATGTCCTCTAGGGTTAGATCAATGCAATGTGCTGCACATGGAGTAAAAAAGATGGAGGGTATTTGTCTGTCAAAAGTCTCCCAGCAGCAACACAAGCAGCAGCATTATCTGTAATAAATTGAACCACATTTTGTGGCCCTATTTCTTTGACCACTGAGTCATACATCTCGAACAATGCACCCGCAGATTTGATTGTGTGTGATGCATCCATACATTTCAAAAAAATTGTGCCAATTTCACAAGACACGAGGAAGTTGATGAGTGTTCGATTCCTCCTATCTGTCCACCCATCTGACATTATGCTGCAACCAGTCTTTGCCCAAATCAATTGATGTTCAGCAACAACATCATTAACATCCTGTACTGCATCATTAAGCAAAGGAAGCCTCAATGACTCAGAAGATGGGGCTTTGAACCCAGGACCTGCAGATGCAATAGCATCCACCATACCTTGCCAGTATGGAGACCTGGCAACATGGAATGGCAAGCTAGAGTAGTACCAAAAATTCGCTATTGCCTTCTTTTCTTGTTCATGGACAGTCTTCTTCCATCCTGTACTCTGCAAAGTGGTCTGTGATCCTGGTGTAGTACGAGGTGGGAAGAAAGAATTTATGTTTCCTCCACCTGTGTTTGGACCATGTACTGTAGAAGAAGGTGTCGACCCAGATTCCTTGGAAAACACGTGTACCATCTTCCCCATCCAAGCAATTCCTCCTAACTTTTGTAGAACTGGAGTCTATTTCATTCCCAGTTCTTTCCTTTTTAGCCTTACTCTCAGAAATCCCTTCAAGAGCTTGTTTTGCTTGATGGGTGACCTCTGCAGGGCATTCTGTACAAAGAATGGTGTTATTTCCTGGCTCCTTTGCCAAATGCCATTTGAAGCGATAAATGCCACCGTTGATGTCACGCAAACACCAATTGCATTTAACCTTTGTTGAACCCGGAATTGTAGTGCAATGTGTCCACGCAAAGTCTTTTACATGTGGCATTATGATCAAATCTACAAATGCATCTTGATTCAGTATTAAGGCACATGCAATACATGTCAAGAAGGTAGCAATTGCAAAAAAAAACTAGCAATACATGTGGCTGAATTAAAATGTAAATGTTCCATTTCTGTTTCTGGATCTTTATTTTCCATTTTACCTAAGTATCTACATCTACAAATGGATTTGTGAGTTTCATTTTTCCTCATGTTTTCCATAATGGTATATGTATTCTAGCTCTTTTTTTGTGTTTCATAGTTCCTATCAATTTATCTATTGTCCTCTAAGTACATTTAAATTATAAAAGTTCACTTTGTTTATAAATACTAAGCACAAATGTGAAAAAAATTCACTGTATTTTACAGTCCCATTGACCAAGTTTAGGCAACTATTGCATTTACAGCAAGCTGGTAAGTACCTACGAGCTTAATAATTCTGTTACAAATCTTAAGCAAATACTATTAAAAAAAATTGTATTATTTTGTAAAAGCTAAAAATAATACATTTACAGTATAAATATTTTATATTATTTTGTATTTTACAATATATTTACAGTATTTTATCTTGTAAAAATAAATACAAAATAATACAAAATCTGTAAATTATTTTATTTATATTTATTTTCATATAAATATTCACAATATTTTATTTTGTAAAAATAACTACAATATAATACAAAAAACAGTATAAAATAAAATATAAAATATTTACATAAATATATATATATTTTTTTTGTACTGTATTTTGTAATAATTTATTAAATTATTACAAAAATATTTTATAAAAATAAATACAGAATAATACAAAATACATACAAACTAAAAATAATACATTTACAGCATAATTTTTTTTTATTACAAAATACAATATTACAAAATAATACATTTGCTGTTTTATAAAATACTTTGGAAAAAATATTACTGTTTTATTAAATATTAATCTGTATTAATAAAATATTTTATTTTGAGTAAATAGTAAAAAACATTACAGAAATATTTTATAAAAATAAATACATAATAAAATAAATAAATAAACATTACAGTAAATATTTTGTATTTTGTAATAATTAAGTAAATTATTACAAAATACAAAATCTTTACTGTAATAATATTTAGTTATTTACTATAATAATACAACATATTTACTTAATAATTTTTAATTTTTTATTGTATATTTAATTTAATATTAAGTCCATAAATGTAAATTTTTTAACAAAATAACAAAATACTTCTAAAGTTTGAATATACAATTTTTTTGAAGTAGAAATAAAAATCAGTCGAAAATACAGAGCCGCGAGCCCTACCTGGAAATCGCGTTGGAAGGATGGAAGGAAGAAATGAAGGTTGGAGGAAGACAACTGGATGAAGACGGAAGTGAAGGAAGATCGCCTGCAAACTGGAATCGATGCCAAAGGCCCAAAACAATAAAAAAACTGAAATCGTCACCTTTCTGCCTTCCCTCTGATGTCCGCCACTTTCTTTCTGTGCATTGAGCTAGACGCGTCTGCAATTTATAGATTTTCGCGCGGATTCTAGGGTTTTTTTTTTCGCGGGAACATCTGATGGGTTGGTGGGATTATTAACGCCGATTTTTCCCCGATTTATTGCCGATTTTAAACCCGTTTGAAACCTGTGTAATTGTCAAAAAAACGTTGACTATTTTCAACGATTTTTTGCAGATTTCTGGGAAAAAAATGTGGAAGGCGCCGATTAATTAAAAATCGCGATTAATCGGGTTTTTTTGCAGATTTCTGTGACTATGACATAAACAATTAAGTTAAAATCCATAATCTTAAGCTATTAAATTAAAATATGGTATCGGTATGTGGGTTTGGTATGTTGGTATGGCAACATTTTTAGGGGCTGGGTATGTTCTAGCTATTTCTGTATGAAAAACATATACAAATCATAAATATATACATAGAATACAGTTTAAAATATTGAAAATACCATGTATCATGCATATGCTAAACAAAACTACCATAAATATTATAAATTTAAAATACAATGTATTAAGTTGATATCAATTTGTTAAATTTGAATGTCATAATAGATTTCATTGTTCAGTTGTAAACCAGTACAATTAGTAATTAGCATCATATGAATCATCATCAAGACAATCATCATCATCATCATCATTGACATTAGATGATGCAGGTAGATTAGAAGAACCACATGCAACTTGATTGGCACTCACAGTAAAATTAGGTTGGCTATTGGACTCCTCAAAACATGAAGATTGTGTGCTAGCAGGAACATCCAGGTCAGTTTGCTCTGGGTCTATATTCCACAACTTCGTTGCCCTTGTATTCATTATGTTTGAGTAAGCTATGTTATTGATTTCCTTACATTAGGGTGCTGTTGTAGGACCAAACAAAAATGGGTTTCAGAGCAGGGGTAGGAGTCTGGGTGGGGTTGCAGGGCCATCTCGTCCGCACTTTGTTTTTAAAAGAATGCCAAAATAAAATCTGTTAATAAATTTTGTATGGGATAGGGGCTTCTTAGAAATATACACATTAAAATGAAAATTATTTGTTCTAAAATTGTCTTCCCCGACTCTTGATTTACAATCTGATTTTCCCTTCCAAAACTTCTCACAGACAGGTTGAAACAATTTGTCTATTATAGAATTTGATCTTTTAAAAATAATTGAAAAAAACAAAAAAAATCCTAAAATAAGTTTGCCTCATATGCACTTTTTTAACTAGACAATTAATCAAATCTAGGCAAATTAAGCAGCAAATCAACTTATTAAAAATAACCCCTTGAAAAGCAAAAACTTATCCTAAATATAGTGTTTGAATTTTTTCTAATACACAACTAATTAACAAATTAAAAACTAATTTTAGCTTCTTAAACATAAACTGGACTGTTGGAAAATAATGCCTATAACAAAATTTGCATTTCTTAACTGTGCCCAAAATTCAGAGAACTGTAGAATGCATAAAAATATCTTCAACAACAATTGCTGTTATCTTCTTTAGCATCTGTTTGTCATCTTCAGCAACAACTATATGTTATTGTCAGTAGCAACTGAGTAATTTGTCTTTGTCAGCATTTTGCTATTTGATGTCAGATTTTCCTACAATATGGATATAAACACTTTAAATAACTTTTGAAGGTGGTTGCATAAAATGAAATAACTACTTGCCTATGTTTTTGCCTTGGATAAAGCATCAGATTGTTAACTACCATGGCTTGCAAGAAAGATGTTTAGCTATTGAATGAAACATTTCTAGTTGGCAAAAACAAACACTAGCTATCCACTACAAACAAGATTCAGGAATAAAAACCTGAAATAAGAACAACACACAATTCCAAAGACTAAACAACTTGTAAGCACGCAAAGTTACATAATACAACCTAGATGAATAAAGTGACAATACAAAGCTTGACACATATCATTCTGTTATCACAGAATCTAGCAGTGCTCGTTCCACGGATAACCCCCCTACGAAACTTGTCCGTTTCCTAGGATTCATGAAGTTCAAGTACGAATAACGAAGTGATTTTCAAGCCACCTCGAAATGCGTTCCCAAGTCTCGAATAGTCAATTCGAGCATTCCCCCATGTTCGCCTCGCGAAGACCTTCGAAACGAGATCCTTTGCGAAGTTTCACTGTTCGTACTTAGTGAATTACGAAAAATGCAGTGGCACTGAAAAAGTGCGCTCCTGCCTTGAAGCCAAAATTGGCTAAGTAGAAAAAGTGCAAGGGCGCTAAAATTTAGCGCCCCTGCATGAAGTGAAATTTCTAGAAAATGCAATAGCGCTGAATTTTAGCGCCATTACACTTTTCTTCGCCACTTAAATTATTTTTATGGCCTTGGCACG
Organism: Sequoia sempervirens; assembly: GCA_007258455.2. Classification (NCBI taxonomy): domain Eukaryota; kingdom Viridiplantae; phylum Streptophyta; class Pinopsida; order Cupressales; family Cupressaceae; genus Sequoia; species Sequoia sempervirens. Next base: position 33,604 of record VDFB02356676.1, on the reverse strand, counting down.
TTTCTTCATGATTTCGCGTTTTTCGTCAATCGTGCCACTTTTCGTGCCTAAATTTATTGCTCGACTTGAGTTAGGTTTTTGATTTTCCTTTTCACTTAAAGGTGTTTTAATTCGCCATTTTTCATTAGTATGATCTTTGTTCTTTTCTCTCTTCCTGCTGGGCGAAGTGCTTTTCAAACTGCAGACACGTTTTTCTGGATTTCGCATTCTCCTTCAGCACTCTTCGCGTTTTGGTCTTGGTAAGTCGTCGTCTTTGCTTTGTCTTCTTCTTTCTTTTCTGTATATGTTCTATGGTTTACATATGCGTTTTTATCTTTCTTTTGTTTTACCCTACGCGTTTCCTTCCTCTCCATTCGCGTTTTTGCTTCCACGCGTTGTTGTTTCTTCTTTCTCTCTTCGCGTGTTCCTCTTCATTCGCATATCCCCTTCGCATGTTCTTTAGTCTTCACAATGTAATGAATGGCGAGCTTTTATTTCTCACACACTCCTTCTCGCCTTTCCTTCTAACGTTTTTGTGTTGTTAACCACGTTATTCTTGTCGCCGCCTTCATTCGTTTTGATGCGAACTTTGAAATCTCAAAGAGGGTTTCTTTGTGAAAGTTTCTTTAGCTTTTGAATGCGCATATAATGATGATGAATTGCAACCCTATCCAAAGGCAAACAAAATTGTCTTCAAAGTTTTCATGTTACAAACAAATACATTTGCCAAGCACGAGCGCCATTTCCTTACATCCTTACATCTGTTTTTCACTTAAAATGTGCTCAAATGCTGAAGCGCTGAATTTTAGCTCTATGACATGCTGAACATGTCAAAAAATTTCTAACTCTGAGAGATGTAAGGGCGCTAAAATTTAGCGCCCTTGCATCAAAAGTCAATTTTCCTGAGATGTAAGGGCGCTGAATTTTGGCGCCCTTACATTTTTTCCAGTTTTCTACAATCCTTTCCAGATGAGCTTCATTTTCGACCAGTACACTCCGGAATCTTGTTTTTCCCGTTTTGTGCATCGTTTTGTGTGCCTCGTCATCCGCTCTATGCTTTCCCATCCTCGTTGCTCATTTCGCGCTTTCCCATGTTTCCTAACAATTAATGTTTGTTCTGGCTAAACGGATTGCAGTCTCCTTTCAAAGATCGTCAAGTTAGAGTGATCAGAGTTCCAGTTCTTTTTGATGACTGCTAGTAAGCCTCCTTCTTCTTCGAAAGCAAAAGGCAAGATGAAGTACAAATATCAAGGTGTTTATCCGCCGACTGTAGTGCTCTCCAAGGTGGAAGAGATAAAAGACACGGAGGTTGGTCATCAAGACTTGGTTGATTTCGCAAAGCAAACAGAGACGAAGCCTCTTCTTGATTCAATGAGAGCGATCGTACACAACAACCTTCATTTGGTGGCAATGTTTCCTACAACTGCGCATAATACAGAGTTTGTTCTTCAGGTGGCGTCTCACTACATCAGAGAAAGTAGGAGTGTGATCGATTCTTCCGGGCACGAGATTCTGAGACTCGACCCTGATTTCTTTGATATTGTCTTCAAGGTCCCTCATATGGAAAAATACATTGATATTTCTATATCAAAAGCACATGAGATCTTTGATGCTGATCCCAATAAAGCTAAACAGTTGATAAACACTCAACGGTTAAAGAAGCCTAGATCATCTGTTTCCAGATGGCCGAAAGGACTCCTGCGAAGTGACTTCAAAGATGACGTCAAAGATATGATCACATTTCTAAGCAGAGTGAAAGGCTTGCCGGAATCATCCACTTTTCACGATTGGATGTATGAATACATCGGGATCATAAGAAGACAGAAGGTGCATATTGACTGGGGCAAACAAATCAGTGATGAAATACACGAGCAGTTGATCAATGCTCCTTCTACTTTGAAATTCTACATGACTTCTTACCTGGTGTACGCGGCGGCTGTAATGAGACAATTCCCAGGTCTATCTACAAAAGGGAATCGGATGATGGTGCCTATATACAGATATTTCTATCAATTGGAGCTGAAGGAAAGCTTTCATCACTTCAAACGGGTCACTGATGCTTTCTTTGCGCCTTTGCTCTTCAATTTTGATCCAGCTCTAGAAAGAAGAAGAGTATCTGATGAGGCTTATAAGGTGGTAAGTAAAGTTAGAAGCATATTTCTCCAATTCCCAACGTTTACTTACTTGAGAGTAGGCTGCTACACTGGTTGTCCCTACATGCTACCACGTTATCCTTCGGATAAGTGGGTTCTCATGGAAACATGCAGACAGTTGATGTCAGTGCAAAAAGAACAAAGAAGCAACCACAAGCGTGGATTCAAGTTCCCACTGACCATCGGCCGATATACTATCCAAACTGCACAAAAAGCTAAGTCTGTTTATGCTGAAATGCAGATCATGACCATCAAAACCTACAGGTACAGGTTTGATTTTGATTACCGAGATGTCAGAAAAAAAATTGCAAAAGGGTCACCATCACAGGTACCGTTTTGAGGACATCTGGGCACATTGCAGAGATGAAGAAGCTATTCCCTAAATGGACTATTGCAGATTGACGGTTCAACAAATCAAAGATCTTGATATTGCTGACCTACCAGAGGATTTTGCAGATCCAGGTGATATCATGAATGCTGTCTATGATGAGCAAGAAATTGCTAAGAGGCCGTTGCCTACAATACAATGGTCTAGGAAAGAAGTTACCAGCATAAGAGAAAGGTTGAGGCCAATCCTAGCCAATACTGCAGAATGGCTACATAAAAATTGTTATGAAATGAAAAGTTTCAGAACAAACTCAGAAGGAGAGGAATCTGAAGCAGAAGCTCGCCAACAGCAAGAACTCCGCAACAAAAATAAATCAGCGGCCGTTCCCACTTCTTCACGAAGAGGTCCTAGGATCAAGTTCACTGTTGGCAAGAAAGATGCCGGTCGAGTCAGAGGAGGCGGTAATCCGCGAGTCCTAATCCATCTACCGCTCTAAAGGTAAAAGCCTATTCTGGGAGGTAGATTCGATGAAGAAGAAAACTTCAAGTGACAATCGCTGAAGATGAAGATTATTGACGGAACTCCGATCGAAGAGGTTTTACGGCGGGCAAGAGTGCGATGAAGATTACGAGAAGAAGGATCTGAAGGTGATTTTGAAGGTGAACGAGTGGAGAGACAGAGGAACGCAGGGGCATGATCAAGAAAGAACTACTCCTCCTGAGAATGTAATTGAGGAAATTCCCAGAACATCATCGCCTGTGACTTCAAATGTTCCTCATACCCCTCCAGATTCAAGAACTCCTCCACCTCCTATTCCCTCGTCATCTATTCCTACCACATGCATTCTGCTGACAAGATCTCCTATCCTCTGATCAACCCGGCTTGATGCTCCTCACGTTGACAAGCGCATCCACACAGGGTTGATATCTTGTCAAGCCCTCATCGTCCATTCTAGCTTGTAGCGTATGATATCACTTACGAAAATGAATTCAATCGTTTCATGAATGAGTCAATGCGTGATCAGCTCAATGTGTCAACTACAGGAGCGATGATGACAGACACTTCTCCAATTGTCACGATACCTATGGTAAGTTCAGATGTGACAATAACTTCAGAAGTAGCAATGGCGACTGAATTGATAGTAAATCCAGAAGTTCACACTTCTTTTCTTCCTCCTTGGCTAATATCTCAAGTGTCGAAGCGTAAAAAGCAAATGATTTCTCCGAAGGAGCTCGACCTCGAAGAGATAGTTCTTCCAAAAGCTAAAGTGAAGAAAAAGGCAAAGGTATACTCAAGGCTGAACGTTGATAAATCTGGCCACAAGTATGCAGAAATTGGCATACCACCAAGTGAAGAAGGTGATGTCAATATGGAAGACTACACGGTAACAAAGGTCCAGCTTGGCAAGGTTACCAATGAAAGTGCAAAAGCCGATGCGCAAGTCACTTTGGATATCTTGGCTGGAAGGCTAGATAAAGTAGAGCAAGCTCGTAACATGTACAAGCAGTGACATTGCCCTTTGTTGTAAAAGAGCTTTACCCGAGGTTCTCCAAGTAATGCAACTTACATTGACGATGGTGAATATTGAAGACCCGACTATCAAGAAAGTTGAAGTTAAGCCTCCAAAGGCAGAGTGTTGTATGATTTTTTTGAGAAGATCATAGAACACGGATCTCAGATCATAATTGTTGTGGATGAGAAAACTACCTTGTTGGCCAAGCTCACCACAAAGCTTGATAAAGAAAAAGTGTACTTTCCCAGGAGCGCAGAAATATGGAAAAATGTATGTTGTCGTGGTTGGAGATGAAGCAAGTAAAGCTCAATAAATTGGTGGAAGTTGGGGTAATTCCTAACAAAGAAAAGTTCGTTGAGGTAAGAGAATCCTTGAAACATCGAATTCAAGTAATTCGATCTCTTACGGAAGATCTCCACCAAGTACAGGAAGATGTCGAAGGACATCGTGTTATTCTTGAGAAAGGTATCAAAGAGTTGCCCGGTCAACTTCTTGAGAAAATCGTATCTTCCACTGCCCGGCCACGAGAGAAATATCGGATGCTTCAAAAGGAAGCCATCATGAATTTGATTGTGATTCGGACTTCTCGAAGCTTCTTGCAGACATCATTTGTGATACAAGGCTCACATTGGAAACACGAAGACACATCTTGGCCGAGGTGCAAGAAGGTTCACTCATCTGCCATGTGAGATCACGATCCGCGAGAATTCACACCATTGTGGATTACCTACTTGGATTGGTCAGGATGAGAAGTTAGATGCTTGAGGAGACTAGGAGGAGATTTAGAAGACTTCCGGCCCAATGCAAAGGAAACATGAAGCAGCCCCCTATTCTCCAGTGTTAGACATTTCCGGTGCATCCCATTATGCATCTTGTAAATATTTCTCGACATTTTTGAATGTCTTTTTGTAAATTGTAATTACACCAAGCTCAAAGATGTAATATTTTGAAAACAAATTACACTTTGACTTTGGTCAAAGTTAGGTGAGATCTCCTAAAATCGCTCACCCAACTTTCCTTGATTTCCTCAATCAGTTTCCTATTTTTGCTCATGCCTCTTTCTATGTAATGTGAGGGATTTTCATTGTAAATTTATCCTTTAGTGTTTTGCAACGAAGTGCTGCCCTTTTTGAAGCAAATTTGTGAAACTTTGCGTTCATGCTTTGTGAATGAAATTCGATCAATAAAGAAGAGGATTGCAAGCCAAACTTTGCGTTGGATTTGATACTTTTGTGAGTTGATCTTATTTGGTGGTGATTAGCTTGAAGAATCTGAAGGACTCTAAGTAGTTTATGTAAACTTTGTGTTACATTTATTATTTAGATTTGCATTTGTATTTATGTTATCATTCAGTTGAATGATCTACAAGACTTTGTGCTTGTAATTATTCATACTCTTGGATACTTTTGTCGAATGATCTACAAGACTTTGTGCTTGTAATCGTTCGTGCTTTTTGATACATTGGTTGGATGATCTACAAGACTTTGCGCTTGTAATCATTAATGCTGTTCGAAGGATTGCTGCATCTAAGAAGACTTTGTGCTTCTAACGTGACAAACGGTACATCTGCACAGATCCAACATTGATAAAGCTACGGAACGACTTTGTGCCTTCGTGAGCTTTCCCTTTTACTTTATTTGTTTATTATTAATTACTTCTGGTATCTCTACGCTTCGCTTTGACGAGATAGAGGTATTGGTATTACTGCTAGTTGTTAGTTTAAGGTTATCAAGAATTGTAAACTTCCAACGGTGAAGCATTGTAAACATCTCTGAAAAAAGAGAGAAGGATGAATGTAACACGCCCCCCCCTCCCCACTCCGTAAGTTTCGTGTACATTTTGTAATTACTTGTTTGTTTTACTATCGCTTTTGTTAGCAGTAAGAAGGGCGCCTCCCCTTTCCGAGAGGAGAGATTTATATCTCACATAGCTATGGCTGAAGTCCAAGTTGTGTAATCTATCGGAAAGTTGATTACATAATTTTCACCCAACAGTTTTTTAAGACTCGAAAGGACTTAAAAATAAAAGTATTTACATACCAAAGCCAACCTCTTTATTGCGTAAAGTGCTTGAGATGTTGCCCACTGTGAGGAAGGACAAATGGCGTTCCATCTCCGTATGCTAACAAGAAACTGTTTTCACCATGCAACTGATGTATTTGGAAAGGTCCTGTCCACAGTGAGTCAAATTTCCCGTGCATACCTTTTGGTTCTCTTCGTTTGTCCCATAGGAGAACGAGGTTACCAACTTGAAATTCTCAAGACTTAGCTTTTTTGTCAAACAGCTTCTTCACTTGGTCCTGGTGTTCCGCGATGCAGTCAGCCACTTGAACCCGATTCTCTTCCAATTCGGAGAGATACATGATGCGCTTATCAACAAAATTGTCAAACGTCTCATCCTCAATGGCCTTAGCCAACTTGAGGGGTGGTAGTTCCAAGGTTATAGGAATCTCGGCATTCAACCCGTACAAGAGTTGAAAAGGAGACATGCCGATTGCTCGCTTCGGAGTTATTTTGTCTGCCCACAAAGCATCAAACAAAGCCTTGTGCCACAAACATTGATTCTCGTCCACCATCTTGCAGATTATAGTTACCAGATTCTTGTTACTAGATTCCGCTTGACCATTACCCTGCGGATAATAGTTGGAAGAATGTGACAAAGTTATATCGTGTTCGAAACAAAACTCCATGATCTCGCTTGATGAGAAAGCAGAAGCATTGTCCGCAACAATCTTGTTCGGCACACCGAACCTAGAAATAATATTTTCTTTTGAGAAACTGCACACTACATCTGAAGTAGCATGCTTGGTAGGTATTGCTTCCACCCATTTGGTGAAATAATCCGTAGCAGTTAAAACGTAGATATGTCCAACACTTGACGATGGATTAACTGCACCTATGAAATCAATGCCCCATTGCTGGAAAGGTTCATCAATCACAACAGGTTTTAATGGCAAAGATGCCAACTTGGGACGACCGACAAATTGTTGGCACAATTCACACTTACGCACCCAAGAGTACGTGTCCTGAAAAGGTGTGGGCCAGTAATACTTCGCTCTCAGGATTTTGTGAGCGGTTACTGGCGCTGAGAAATGCCCACCACATGCTAAATCATGATAAGATTTCAGCAACTTTTGCTATTGTTCTTTATCAACACATCTAAGAAATGTCCCGTCCATTGCATGCTTATACAAGCCGCTGTCCCACAAGACAAAATTAGCTGACTTCAGCTTGACGGTTCTCTTTTCCTTCGGAGTCAAGTGATTGGGACATTCTCCGTATGTCAAGAAGTGAGCGATGTTGGAATACCATTCGTCAGTGGTGCTAACAAATAGTACCATTGGAAGTGTACTGGGATCAACCTCTTCTTCATCCCCCTAAATTTCTTCATCTGGATTATTTTCTGCAATAAGCTGACAAAGACCACGTCCACATATCAGCTTAGTGGGTTTTATCTCCAAATCATATTCCTGAATCTTGGCAATCCAGTTGCCTCTTTTTGTTCCAAATTCCTGTTGTGTTAGGATAGACTTGACAGTTGAATCTGGGACGAGAACTTTCACATGACTGCCTAGAATGTAGAACCGAAAATGCTTGACGGCTTTTACAACTGCAAAAGCGTGCTTTTCCATCTGAGAATATTTCAATTCGTAATTCTTCAGGGGGCAGCTCATGAATGCAATGGGGGATTCAAAACCCTCATCATGATCCTTGCTGGAGAAATCAGAATGGGGACTAATGGAAATAAAAGGATGCAAGCCTCAGGATCTTTGGCGTCCAATGTTAGTACTCCCACTGCCAGCTCAAATTTTACAGATCCCATGATCCAAAGGTTGGCGAATGAAGTTTTGTCTCTTAAGAAGCAAGTGTCAAACAACAACAATGGTAACAACTACAAGGACTTCCCTAGGAGGACTTTCCCTAATTATGCTGACAACAAAAATCAGAATCATCTCCCAGCACCTCCAGGAAGACTTGCTCTGGAAGCCCCGCCTGCTAACAATGCTGCCGGGTACTATGAGACTGAACAAGATGATTATGCTCAGCCCGAATATCCTGAAGAAGAAAATGCCGACCTCTTCCAAGAAGAAGAAATTGAACCGGCTGGCGACTCCAAGATTAGCTATTGGCAAATGATGGAAGAAGAAGAAGAAGACGACTTGGTGACTGACAGTTATGCTGTTTTTACGCGGCATCAACAAAATCAGCTTGACAAAGCTCAAGCTGCTGCTGTTCCAGAAAAAGAGAAGCCGCTAGTAACGATCGCCAAAAGAGGATGTCCCCTCCCTTGGCAACCTAAGAAAGCAGCAAATCCACAAGTAAGTGCACCTCGTTCTCCTTCGTCAACTCCCGTTATTCCTAAAGCTAATCCTCCCATTCCAAAGACCAGTGTGCCTTTTGTGAAACCAATCAGCGAAGTTACGACTTCCAACCTACAAAGTTCTTTCCAGGCTTTTAACATTATTGACCATGCCAAGAAGACCAAGGTTCAAATGTCCGAGGCTGAATACCTCAAAGCCAACCCCGACCAATTTGATAGGCTTGTCAAGTTCGTCAATGATAAAAAGATTTCCCCAAGTCGGGATACTCCTCCTGACATCCCAGTTACTCCTAAACCCAAGGTATCACAAAGTAACCTTGTATCTAATCCTCCAACCGCTTTCGGACGCATTGATCCGTTTTTCATCTCCCTACTTGTAAATGGTTTCAAGCTGAGTAACTGTGTCATAGACTCTGGTGCATCTGACAATGTGATGCCCGCCAAGGTGGCTACTGTGTTAGGGCTTGAAATGACCAAAACCTTCAGCCGTTGTTTTTCCATGGAGAATAAACAAGTGCCATTGATCAGTCAGATCAAAGATGCGCAATACGCATTCGCCGCATACCCGGAGAAGAAAATAAAGATGACGGTCCTCGTGGCCGATGTACCAGCTTCCTATGGTATCCTCCTCGGACGCAATTTCTGCAAAGATGTTGGAGGAGAGCTAAGTATGGATATGTCTAAAGCAAGAATACTAGTAAAAGGTGTGATGCAAAAGCTGATTCCTGAAAAAGAATCAAAGTTATAAGTTGTTGAGTCAGATGATCCCAGAGCTCAGATTTTGTTCGAATCCTTAGGCATGGGAACTTACTACCTACAGACAAATGAGCTGGAGAATCCTCGACTCAAAATGAGTTAGAGAAAGATGATATTTCTTCAACTTCAAATGAGACGTCATCAGGAGATTTGTCCATTGCCGATCATGAATCTTCGTCAAAGGATGAAGCTTTGGACTTCAACACCGTTCCAATTGGTGATCCCAACGGTGTCTGGTTGCTTGAGTTTGATGGTAGCTGCTCTTCGACCGGCTCTGGAGCAGGAATGGTTTTCATTTCTCCATCAGGAAAGTTTTTCCCTTTCTCCTTCAAGTTGCAATTTGATAACACCAATAATACTGCCGAGTATGAAGCCCTGTTGCTGGGAATGCAAGTTGCGCTGAAGAAAGGTATAAAAAATCTTCATGCACAAGGTGATGCCGAGCTGATAGTATGTCAAGTAAGAAATCTCTATCAAACAAAGAATGAGAGACTCAGGCATTATCGTAATCTAGTATGGGATTCCGTTGAGGAATTCGAAGCTTTTGATATCTCTGTTGTTCTCAGAGAATACAATACTAGAGCTGATTCCCTCGCAATCTCTGCCACGCTCTTGGTGCCACACAAAGACTTTCAAGGTTCTACTTACACCATAGAGTTGGTTTTCCACCCAAGTGTCCCTGACAATTTAGAGAACTGGCAGATTTTCAATGACGACCATCAAATCATCGCCTTTCTTGAGAAAGCAGAGAATTTTGATGAGTTGTATTTTGAGGGCAGCGATTCTCCACTTCGCGAATCTGTGTCTAATATAGATCCTGTCACAGGTGAGGAATATCTACAACTCAAAGGGAATAAGATCCCCAAAGGATTGGAATCCTTGGAAAAGCTTTTTGACAAGCATGATCGCCATGTGAAGAAGCAACTCTCAAATTCCGACTCATCAAATGAAGTGGAATAGATTAATTTAGGAACTGAAGCCAATCCTAAGATGGTCAACATTGGCAAATGTTGCACGGCCGAAGAAAGAAGACAATTTGCTTAGCTACTGTAGGAGTACATTGACGTCTTGGCATATTCATATGACGATCTAAAATCATTTCAGCCTAAAGAAGTGCAACATGATATTCCTTTCAAGGTTGGAGCTTTGCCTTACAAACAAAAGCAGAGACAGTACAATCCCAAGATCTTTGGAACAATTTTGGCGGAAGTTCAAAAGATGCTGAATGCACTGATAATATTCCCTATCCATCATTCAACGTGGATAGCCAATATCGTCCCCGTTCGTAAAAAGAATGGTGAAATCCGCATTTGTGTAGATTTCAGAAATCTAAATCAATTGTCTCTCAAAGACAATTACCCACTTCCAGTGATGGATCAAGTTCTACAAAACTTAACTGGATCGGAGATGCTCTCCATGCTAGACGGATTTTCCGGTTATAATCAAATTGAAGTTAATTCAAGCGATCAACACAAAACCGCTTTCACAACGCCATGGGGAACCTTTGCGAATCGCAGGATGCCGTTTGGTTTGATCAACGCTGGCGCTACATTCCAACGTGCCATGGATCTCGCTTTCCGCGACGTGATGGGCAAGTTCATTGTGGTGTACCTCGACAATCTTACGGTTTTCTCTAAGCAACGTCATGAGCATTTCTACCACTTGAGGCAAACTCTAGAGAGATTCCGTCAACACAACATTTCCCTAAATCCCAAAAAGTCAACTTTTGGGGTGACAGAAGGTAAACTTCTTGGTCACGTTGTATCTGCTGAAGGAATAGAGATTGACTTGGAAAGAGTCAATGGAATCAAATCCCTCGCTTTGCCGTCAAGCAAGAAAGCCGTCCATTCTTTCTTCGGCAAAGTAAACTTCTTAAGGAGGTTTCTCCTAGATTTTGCTGAAAAGACTCGTCACATTGTGAATACGATGAAGGGTAACGCCACTTTTCATTGGACAGCAGAAGGCAAGTCAGTGTTCGATGACATCAAGGAGGCCATTGCTCATGCGCCTATGTTGGTTTGCCCTAACTACACCAAAGATTTTGTTATGTACGGTTATGCTTCTGAGCATACGCTATCAGCAATTTTGGTGCAGGAAAATGATGAGGGTTTTGAATCCCCCATTGCATTCATGAGCTGCCCCCTGAAGAATTACGAATTGAAATATTCTCAGATGGAAAAGCACCTTTGCAGCTTGTAAAAAGCCATACATTTTCAGTTCTACATTCTAGGCGCCTGGTGTGAGTTCTATTCCAAATTCAATCACAAGTCTATCCTAACACAACAGGAATTTGGAACAAAAAGAGCCAACTGGATTGCCAAGATTCAGGAATATGATCCGGAGATAAAACCCACTAAGCTGATATGTGGACGTGGTCTTTGTCAGCTTATTGCAGAAAATAATCCAGATGAAGAAATTTCAGGGGATGAAGAAGAGGTTGATCCCAGTACACTTCCAATGGTACTATTTGTTAGCACCACTAACGAATGGTATTCCAACATCGCTCACTTCTTGACATACGGAGAATGTCCCAATCACTTGACTCCAAAGGAAAAGAGAACCGTCAAGCTGAAGTCAGCTAATTTTGTCTTGTGGGACAGCGGCTTGTATAAGCGTGCAATGGACGGGACATTTCTTAATACATCAAATGAAGAAGACGTTGATCCCAATACACTTCCAATGGTACTATTTGTTAGCACCACTGACGAATGGTATTCCAACATCGCTCACTTCTTGACATACGGAGAATGTCCCAATCACTTGACTCTGAAGGAAAAGAGAACCGTCAAGCTGAAGTCAGCTAATTTTGTCTTGTGGGACAGCGGCTTGTATAAGCATGCAATGGACGGGACATTTCTTAGATGTGTTGATAAAGAACAATAGCAAAAGTTGCTGAAATCTTATCATGATTTAGCATGTGGTGGGCATTTCTCAGCGCCAGTAACCGCTCACAAAATCCTGAGAGCGAAGTATTACTGGCCCACACCTTTTCAGGACACATACTCTTGGGTGCGTAAGTGTGAATTGTGCCAACAATTTGTCGGTCGTCCCAGGTTGGCATCTTTGCCATTAAAACCTGTTGTGATTGATGAACCTTTCCAGCAATGGGGCATTGATTTCATAGGTGCAGTTAATCCATCGTCAAGTGCTGGACATATCTACGTTTTAACTGCTACGGATTATTTCACCAAATGGGTGGAAGCAATACCTACCAAGCATGCTACTTCAGATGTAGTGTGCAGTTTCTCAAAAGAAAATATTATTTCTAGGTTCGGTGTGCCGAACAAGATTGTTGCGGACAATGCTTCTGCTTTCTCATCAAGCGAGATCATGGAGTTTTGTTTCGAACACGATATAATTTTGTCACATTCTTCCAACTATTATCCGCAGGGTAATCGTCAAGCGGAATCTAGTAACAAGAATCTGGTAACTATAATCTGCAATCTGGTGGACGAGAATCAATGTTTGTGGCACAAGGCTTTGTTTGATGCTTTGTGGGCAGACAAAATAACTCCGAAGTGAGCAATCGGCATGTCTCCTTTTCAACTCTTGTACGGGTTGAATGCCGAGATTCCTATAACCTTGGAACTACCAGCCCTCAAGTTGGCTAAGACCATTGAGGATGAGACGTTTGACAATTTTGTTGATAAGCGCATCATGTATCTCTCCGAATTGGAAGAGAATCGGGTTCAAGTGGCTGACCGCATCGCGGAACACCAGGACCAAGTGAAGAAGCTGTTTGACAAAAAAGCTAAGTCTTGAGAATTTCAAGTTGGTAACCTCGTTCTCCTATGGGACAAACGAAGAGAACCAAAAGGTATGCACGGGAAATTTGACTCACTGTGGACAGGACCTTTCCAAATACATCAGTTGCATGGTGAAAACAGTTTCTTGTTAGCATACGGAGATGGAACGCCATTTGTCCTTCCTCACAGTGGGCAACATCTCAAGCACTTTACGCAATAAAGAGGTTGGCTTTGGTATGTAAATACTTTTATTTTTAAGTCCTTTCGAGTCTTAAAAAACTGTTGGGTGAAAATTATGTAATCAACTTTCCGATAGATTACACAACTTGGACTTCAGCCATAGCTATGTGAGATATAAATCTCTCCTCTCGGAAAGGGGAGGCGCCCTTCTTACTGCTAACAAAAGCGATAGTAAAACAAACAAGTAATTACAAAATGTACACGAAACTTACGGAGTGGGGAGGGGGGGGCGTGTTACATTCATCCTTCTCTCTTTTTTCAGAGATGTTTACAATGCTTCACCGTTGGAAGTTTACAATTCTTGATAACCTTAAACTAACAACTAGCAGTAATACCAATACCTCTATCTCGTCAAAGCGAAGCGTAGAGATACCAGAAGTAATTAATAATAAACAAATAGCAAGGAAAGCCCAATGGAAGGCACAAAGTCGCTCCGTAGCTTTATCAATGTTGGATCCGCAAGCGATGTACCGCTTATCGCTAGAAGGCACAAAGTCTCTCTAGATGCAGCAACTTCCTTCAACAGCATTAATGATTACAAGCGCAAAGTCTTGTAGATCATCCAACCAATGATTAAAAAGTTAATGAACGATTACAAGCATAAAAGTCTTGTAGATCATTCGGCTAAAAGTATCCAAGAGTATGAATAATTAGTGCTAATAAAGTCTTGTAGATCATTCAACCTAATGATAAATATAAATACAAAATGCACAAATCTAAATAATAAATGTACACAAAGTTCATATAAACTACTTAGATCCCTTCGATTCTCAAGCTTAATCACTCACCAAATAAGATCAACTCTGGCTAAAAGTATCAAATCCAACGAAAGTCGGTATTTGCAACTTTCTTATTGATCGAATTTCATTCTTTATTGGTGCCATGAACGCAAAGTTTCACAAATTTGTTTCAAAAAGTAAGTGGCACTTCGCTAAAACACTAAAGGATGAATTTACAATGGAAATCCCTCACATTATATAGAAAGAGGGATGAGCAAAAATAGGAAACTGATTGAGGAAATTAAGGAAAGTTAGGTGAGCGATTTTAGGAGATCTCACCTAACTTTGACCAAAGTCAAAGTGTAATTTGTTTTCAAAATATTACATCTTTGATCTTGGTGTAATTACAATTTACAAAAAGACATTCAAAAATGTCGAGAAAAATTTACAAGATGCATAATGGGATGCACCGGAAATGTCTAACACTGGAGAATAGGGGGCTGCTTCATGTTTCTTTGCATTGGGCGCGAAGTCTTCAAATTTCTCCTAGTCTCCTCGCATTTAACTTCTCATCTGGACCAACGGTGTAATCCATAATGGTGTGAATTCTCATGATCGATCTCATGGCAGATGAGTGAACCTTCTTGCACCTGTCAAGATGCGTCTTCAGGTTGTCCAATGTGAGCCTTATATCACAAATGATGTTCAGCAAAGCTTCTGAGAAGTCTGAACTGTCAATCAAATTCATGATGGCTTCCTTGAAGATCTGGGATATTTCTGTGGCCGGCAGGAAGATACGATTTTCCCCAAGAAGTTGACCAGCAACTCTTGATACCTTTTTGAGAATAGCATGTTCACGCATATCTTCCCCTGTGATTATGGAGATCTTCAGAAGAGATTGAACCACTTGAATTGCGGTTTCAGGATTCTTACCTCAACGAACTTTTCGTCGTGAATTACCCAACCCTCCACCAATTTATCGAGCTTTACTCAAGGTTTACTTCCACTCATGACAATAGTATTTTTCCATGTCTCGCTACTCCCGAAAGTACACTTTTTTCTTTATCAAGCCTGTAAGAGTTTGGCCAACAAGGTAGTTTTCTCGTCCGTTAACTAACATAACTGGAAAGATCCGTGGCTCAATGATCTTCTCCTCAACAAAATTATATACACCATTTTTGAGGCGAATCTCAACTTTCTTGATAATGGGTCTTCAATATTCACCATCGCTACTGCTGTGTATTTACTTGGGAGGAACCCGGTGTCTCTTTACAACAAAGTGGCATAATGCTCGCCTCCGCTTGTACATGTTACGAAATAATTTACTTTATCCAAAATCTTCCAATAAGATATCCAAAGTGACTTGCGCATCGGCTTTTGCACTTTCATTGGTAACCTTGCCAAGCTGGACCTTTGTTACCGTGTAGTCTTCCATATTGACATCACCTTCTTCACTTGGTGGTATGCCAATTTCTGCATACTTGTGGCCAGATTTATCAACGTTCAGCCTTGAGTATACCTTTGCCTTTTTCTTCACTTTAGCTTTTGGAAGAACTATCTCTTCGAGGTCGAGCTCCTTCGGAGAAATCATTTGCTTTTTACGCTTCGACACTTGAGATATTAGCCAAGGAGGAAGAAAAGAAGTGTGAACTTCTGGATTTACTATCAATTCAGTCGCCATTGCTACTTCTGAAGTTATTGTCACATCTGAACTTACCATAGGTATCGTGACAATTGGAGAAGTGTCTGTCATCATCGCTCCTGTAGTTGACACATTGAGCTGATCACGCATTGACTCATTCATGAAACGATTGAATTCATTTCTTTAAGTGATATCATACGCTGGCGGCGACAAGCTAGGAATGGACGGCGTGAGGGTTTGACAAAGATATCAACCGTATGGATGCTTAATACCAGGAGCACGTCGGGGCTGATGAGGGATAGGAGATATCTCGACTGCAGGAATGCATGTGGTAGGAATAGGTGACGAGGGAACAGGAGGTGGAGGAGTTCTTGAATCTGGAGGGGTATGAGGAACATTTGAAGTCACAGGCGATGATGTTCGGGAATTTCCCACTGGCATTCCCCTTAGGGAGGAGAAGTAGTTCTTTTCGATCATGCCCGGTTCCCGCTGATCACCCTCTTGTCTCCACCTTCGTCTACCTTCAAAATCACCTTCGCATCCTTCTTCGTAATCTTCATCGACTTCGCCCGCCGTAAACCCTTCGATCGGAATGTCCGCCTCGCCGCCGAATCTTCATCTTCAGCGGATTGGTCACTTGAAGTTTCTTCTTCATCGGAATCTACCTCCTCTAGAATAGGCTTTTTACCTTTAGAGCGAGATGGATTAGATTCCGTGATTACTGTCTCTGGGACGGACTGAGTATCTTTCTTGCCAACAGTGAACTTGATCCTAGGACCTCTTCGTGAAGAAGTGGGAACGGCCGCTGATTTATTTTTGTTGCGGAGTTCTTGCTGTTGGCGAGCTTCTGCTTCAGATTCCTCTCCTTCTGAGTCTGTTCTGAAACTTTTCATTTCATAACAATTTTTATGTAGCCATTCTGCAGTATTGGCTAGGATTGGCCTCAACCTTTCTCTTATGCTGGTAACTTCTTTCCTAGACCATTGTATTGTAGGCAACGGCCTCTTAGCAATTTCTTGCTCATCATAGACAGCATTCATGATATCACCTGGATCTGCAAAATCCTCTGGTAGGTCAGCAATATCAAGATCTTTGATTTGTTGAACCGTCAATCTGCAATAGTCCATTTAGGGAATAGCTTCTTCATCTCTGCAATGTGCCCAGATGTCCTCAAAACGGTACCTGTGATGGTGACCCTTTTGCAATTTTTTTTCTGACATCTCGGTAATCAAAATCAAACCTGTACCTGTAGGTTTTGATGGTCATGATCTGCATTTCAGCATAAACAGACTTAGCTTTTTGTGCAGTTTGGATAGTATATCGGCCGATGGTCGTTGGAACTTAATCCACGCCAGGTTGCTTCTTTTGTTCTTTTTGCACTGACATCAACTGTCTGCATGTTTCCATGAGAACCCACTTATCCGAAGGATAACGTGGTAGCATGTAGGGACAACCAGTGTAGCAGCCTACTCTCAAGTAAGTAAACGTTGGGAATTGGAGAAATATGCTTCTAACTTTACTTACCACCTTATAAGCCTCATCAGATACTCTTCTTCTTTCTAGAGCTGGATCAAAATTGAAGAGCAAAGGCGCAAAGAAAGCATCAGTGACCCGTTTGAAGTGATGAAAGCTTTCCTTCAGCTCCAATTGATAGAAATATCTGTATATAGGCACCATCATCCGATTCCCTTTGTAGATAGACTCGGGAATTGTCTCAATATACCGCCAGACACCGTAAGAAGTCATGGTAGAATTTCCATAGTAGTGGAGCATTGATCAACTAACCGCCGGTATTTCATCACCATTTGTTTGCCCCACCAATATGCACCTTCATTTTCTATGATCCCATGTATCTATACATCCAATCGTGAAAAGTGGATGATTCCGCAAGCCTTTCACTCGCTTTTAGAAATGTGATCATATCTTGACGGTCATCTGAAGTCACTTCAGAGTCCTCTCTACTATCCGAAACAAAGATGATTCAGGGCTTCTTTTGAACTGAGTGTTTATCAAATCGCTTAGCTTTATTGGGATCAGCATCACAAAGATCTCATGTGTGCTTTTTGATATAGAAATATCAATGTATTTTTCCATATGAGGGACCTTGAAAACAATGTCAAAGAAATCAGGGTCGAGTCTCAGAATCTCATGCCCGGAAGAATCGATCACACTCCTACTTTCTCTGATGTAGTGAGATGCCACCTGAAGAACAAACTTTGTATTATGCGCAGCTGTAGGAAACATTGCCACCAAATGAAGGTTGCTGTGTACGATTGCTCTCATTGAATCAGGAAGAGGCTTCGTCTCTGTTTGCTTTGCGAAATCAATCAAGTCTTGATGACCGACTTTCGTGTCTTTTATCTCTTCGACCTTGGAGAGCACTACAGTCGGTGGATAGACACCTTGATATTTGTACTTCATCTTGCCTTTGGTTTTTGAAGAAGAAGGAGGCTTAGTAGCAGTCATAAAAAAGAACTAGAACTTTGATCACTCTGACTTGATGATTTTTGAAAAGAGACTGCAATCCATTTAGCCAGAACAAACATTAATTGTTAGGAAACATGGGAAAGCGCGAAATGAGCAACGAGGATGGGAAAGCATGGAGTAGATGACGAGGCATGCAAAACGATGAACAAAGGCGGAAGAACAAGGTTCCGGAGTGCACTGGTCAAAAATGAAGCTCATTCGGAAAGGATTGGCGAAAACTTGGAAAAAGTGTAAGGGCGCCAAAATTCAGCGCCCTTACATCTCAGGAAGTTCACTTTTGATGCAAGGGCACTAAATTTTAGCGCCCTTTTACATCTCCAGAGGAATTTTTGACATGTTCAGCATGTCATAGAGCTAAAATTCAACGCTTCAGCATTTGAGCACATTTTAATTGAAAAACAGATGTAAGGATGTAAGGAAATGGCGCTCGTGCTTGGCAAATGTATTTGTTTGTAACATGAAAACTTTGAAGACAATTTTGTTTGCCTTTGGATAGGGTTGCAATTCATCATCATTATATGCGCATTCAAAAGCTAAAGAAACTTTCACAAAGAAACCCTCTTTGAGATTTCAAAGTTCGCATCAAAACGAATGAAGGCGGCGACAAGAATAACGTGGTTAACAACACAAAAACGTTAGAAGGAAAGGCGAGAAGGAGTGTGTGAGAAATAAAAGCTCGCCATTCATTATATTGTGAAGACTAAAAATGGGTAGAACATGCGAAGGGGATATGCGAATGAAGAGGAACACGCGAAGAGAGAAAGAAGAAACAACAACGCGTGGAAGCAAAAACGCGAATGGAGAGGAAGGAAACGCGTAGGGTAAAACAAAAGAAAGATAAAAACGCATATGTAAACCATAGAACATATACAGAAAAGAAAGAAGAAGACAAAGCCTAGACGACGACTTACCAAGACCAAAACGCGAAGAGTGCTGAAGGAGAATGCGAAATCCAGAAAAACGTGTCTGCAGTTTGAAAAGCACTTCGCCCAGCAGGAAGAGAGAAAAGAACAAAGATCATACTAATGAAAAATGGCGAATTAAAACACCTTTAAGTGAAAAGGAAAATCAAAAACCTAACTCAAGTCAAGCAATAAATTTAGGCATGAAAAGTGGCACGATTGACGAAAAACGCGAAATGATGAAGAAACGTGCCAAGGCCATAAAAAAATTTTAAGTGGCGAAGAAAAGTGTAATGGCGCTAAAATTCAGCGCTATTGCATTTTCTAGAAATTTCACTTCATGCAGGGGCGCTAAATTTTAGCGCCCTTGCACTTTTTCTACTTAGCCAATTTTGGCTTTAGGGCAGGAGCGCACTTTTTCAGTGCCACTGCATTTTTCGTAATTCACTAAGTACGAACAGTGAAACTTCGCGAAGGATCTCGTTTCGAAGGTCTTCGCGAGGCGAACATGGGGGAATGCTCGAATTGACTATTCGAGACTTGGGAACGCATTTCGAGGTGGCTTGAAAATCACTTCGTTATGCGTACTTGAACTTCACGAATTCTAGGAAACAGACAAGTTTCGTAGGGGGGTTATCCGTGGAACGAGCTCTGCTAGATTCCGTGATAACAAATTCATATCTTGTCTTATCTATGAAATTACAAACACATCAACTAGCATGACAATAGGAGGTCGCCCCTAATTGCATACACATTATGAATATATAAAAATGACATGTTTTCAATTTAGGTTGACCCTGATTGAATAATATCAAGTTGGCCTTTTTTGTTTTCTGCAGTAGGTTGGCTTAGTTTAAAAGGAAAACTACTTTCCTTGACTTTATTGTAGAGGTGTAACACAATACAATGAGAAGACGTCACGAATGATGTAGCACTAGTGTCAACGCTTTGATTGCATGCTGATAGTCAGTCCCAGACTCTAAATTTGCAATACTTGCAATACCATCTAATGTGTTAGTAGCAAAATTAGTACCCCCATGAAACTTTGCATTTCATGTCATATTAACAATCATTATCCTCATTTGTTAGTCAATGTTAGTCAAGTAATCATGTCAATTTGTCAAGTTATTAGGTTTTGACCAGGTTGTCTACTAACCATGTTTTTAAATCATTGGTGGACGAGGAATGGCAAACTAAGATGAGTAAAACTTTCCATGGCCTCACGGTTGGAATAGAAAATGATTCATATAAAAACTGTTGGAATCCAACCACAATGGGATTAAATAGTTTTCAAAGTCTTTTCGACACTCTATCCAAACAAGCAAATGTGAGTGATGACACATAAAGGAAGGCATTCTAATGGCAATGGTTAAGTTGTTGCATCTTTCTAGTGGCTTAGCCAGTGTAAAAGAGTAACTCAATGGCAATGATGGAAGAAAAGTGTGACAAAGATAAAGAGGAAAAACATCTAAGGTCAAGTCACATCTGTAAGCTGGCAATACCAATGAAAGAAGGTGACTAGAGTGGCTGAGTGTTTGTAAAAGTGCAATCAGTATGAATGAGCCAAAATGTTAAGGGGATTGGCTGAACCAGCATAAAAGCACAGCTTGGATAGTTGAGTGGTTATGAATTTTTACTTTCAGTGTTGAATAGTAAAAATCACTTAGACTCCTTGGAACCCCTATCCCAGTCGGCCAATTGAGGAAAGAAAGCAAGGAATAAAGCATGGAAATACATTCATTTGAAAACACAGCAAACTTTGCTTCTGCTGATAAGAGTAGAGTACAGGCATTCATCACTGTTTCTGTATGTTTTGAAAGGGATATTTTCAAGTTTGAGGTGCCATAATCAAGATAAATTCAAAGTTGCTTGAAGTTGATGTTGAAGTTGCAAAATACCTGTCCAAGCACCCAAGGTTTTATCATAAAATGCTGCTGTTATGTGTTGATAAAAGACTGATTTTAGGGCCAAGCGAAGAAATCCAGCCAAAGACATGTTAAGAGTCTCCAGCTTCTACTTCAACAAAGGCAGTTGAATTTTTCACTTAATTACCACTGTGATATCAAAACTGCTCTTTCAAAGTTCTGATTTCTCAATGAACAGCAAGCTCCTCTTTTTGAATCTCTTACTCTTCATAGTCACAGAGAGCAAGAGCAAGTCACTCTCAACAATGAAGTTACATGAAGATATTGTGGAGCCCAAAACACACTTATCCAACGGTCCATATCATGTTTGGTCATATGAATATTCTAGATTTGAAGTGAATGAAATGACGAGAGCTGGAAGCAATTTGGTGATCAAGTTAGTAGAAAGTGGGCTTATTCAGGCTGCTTCATTTTCCATGACAATTCTGTCCCTTGAATTAGTCCGCATGGGCTTGTCACTATGAATCTCACACTAGAAGAATCATGTCTTTTGACAATTTGTTCATTTGCAAGTTGGATGCTAACACCCTTGAATCTACATTTGGATTGCAACTCTATAAGGAGACAAAAATGATTAATTTAGAAGAAAGCAAAATTCAGTGGAACAATAATGTACATGAATACCAAAAAGAAATTGCACAGAAGTGGCTAAATGAAACCAAGAGAGCCTCCTGTAGACCCATATTTTACAAGAGTGATTATAGAGAATAACTTGGCCTTATGATTGCCATGCTTAACAAAATCACAGGCCAAGTTTAAGCAAGAACTTTCAAAAGTTGGATGTTCTATACCATCAGCCTCATTTGTGACAAGAGAAAACATATTGATTGGGCTTATTCGTGTTAGGATTAAGGTACCATTTACCTTGCAATTCTATATATTATTCATGTATCTCCAACACTCTTGGAAAGTGTCCTTGGATGCTAGGGTGGAATTGGAAATTACTTTTAATCTTAATATTAGTTGTCATATACATTATGAGGAAGGTAGAGCACAACGGTGGCGGTTACGGTTGTCTTTTGGATTACAATGCATATTCTCAATTCTAGGTGCTAGGATTGAGGAATTAGATTTTTGTATGATAAGATGGGTCTTGCATGAGTTGGCTATTCTAGTTTGGAGTGCTACACTTGTTTACTCACGGTAGTTGAGCCGTTGAGGGTTAATAACTTAATACTACAATGCTTTTGTGGTTACATATTCTATTCATGGGGCGAATTGATTTCTCTCATGTGAAGATGCATTTGTTGTTCTTGGAAGATGCTCTCTAAGGTGGGAATGGGATTTTTGCATGATACTGTGGTTTTGGTAAACCAATTATAGATTTGTCTTCTCGCCATGTCTATATAATTGTAATCATGACATAGTAGTTTTATGACTCTTTACATGTGCTGTTGGAGTGTTGTCAGAGTGAAGAGAGTTAGTGCGTGGATGTATCTTCCTTTGAAGATTAATACATACTTGCCGTCTTTCTTGTATGGAGTTTTTTCCCCAAAGGATTTCTTCATGTAAATCCTATGTTGATATGGTATGCTGATTTATCGAATTTTGCAATCACATTATAATAATCTTATGGTAATCTTTGTTAAAAAAAAAAAAATCAGAGTTGCATACACTTGTAGAAGTTATTCTTGCAGTAGTTTCACCTTGTTTTCTCAATAATTCTATTCATTCCCAATTGTCAAAGTTCTCTAATACCAAGTCTTTTCATATGGTGTCCTATCAAGTCTATTCATCGGTGTAGGCAAATGCATTTTCAAGGCTAGAGAAGATTTAGACAAGAGGGTGCTTTTTCTTGAAGTATTTGCACTTGTATTATCAAAAGGGATGCAACATATCAAGAAAGTTAGTGATGTCTTTACAAAGTTCACCATTTTAGATTTGGAGAAAAAAGCCGTGAATGAATTAATGTCAAGCTAGAATGGTGATCATGGAGTGGGAAGATTAAATTACAAAATTTGGCATTAATTATGAAAGGACAATACAATATTATATTACAAATTTCTGATTACTTAGAGCGCACTAAGCTTCTAATGCTGGTCGTGGGCTTTGAAATGGATGAAATCTTTTAAGAACACACAGTTTGTTATTATTTATATGGTTGGGTAAGAGTTGACATCATAGCTATTTGACTATGGAAGATATTTTGTTGGCCGCCAAATGTCCCAATGAAGCGGGAAGGAGTTATTAATTGGTTGGCCACATGTTTGAATTCAAGAATTATTGAGCGGTTTTAATTTCAGAAAAAAATCAGAGGGTATTGCAATTCTTTGATATTGCCACTCCTGTTTATATTCCAGATAGGGCAAAGGATATAGTAAATACATCAATAGTGCCACACCTATCTAAAGGTCAAACCCGATCATGAGGATAACGTGGTGAATAAGACAAGTGTTCTGGAGCCTTAAACCATTGAAAGATAGTAAGTCCAACGTTCTTATAGAACATCCTCATTATAGTTGTGATTCTTTGAAGAAATCGTTGGAAGTTTATAATTCTGTGAATATGAGCAATTATTAAGCTGCACAGGGAATAGTTGAAGGAGCAGTAGCCGGTTGAATAGGAAATTCATTGCTAATTAACTCAGTTATTAGTACTTGAGCATGATTTAAATGCTTGCTGGACGTGACTATCACAATTGGACTTTCCAAGCTGGGCGCTTGCTGAGCCTCTGCAGGATTATGATATAGTTTGACTTGCAGATTATGATTGGTCTACAGTAATTATAGTCTGGCTACATTGTGTTTAACATTGAAATCAAGGAATTGATGGTAATGGTTAGCACACTTCACAAATTCGGTTAATGTTAAACTCTATTGAGACCTGGAAAGGAGCAATTCACCACCACAGAGGTTAGACAATAATCTCTTATTTTTGCTGTGTTTAATTATACTGAATTCTGCACAGTTGCTTTCCTTTGATGTAGTTTGTTAATCACATCTCAAAGGTTATTTAAATTGCCGCTTTATTATGTATATCAAATGTTTGCAAAAACTGCCAATACAAATGGAGAGCTATTATAAGGACTTCTTAACCTGTTGTTTGAGAACTATTTGACCAAATACCCATAGGAAGAAACTGCACAAAAATTTGGGTGTTAAAACTGTAAGGGTTATTATAGAATCACCTATGGCAACAATAATTGCAAATTCCCTGGTTAATGTATCAGCAAGAGGACTATTTTCCTGTTTTATCCATTCTATATCAAAATCATAATTAAGAAATTCAAAATACCATCTGGCTATTCTCCCCTAGACGATATCCTTATTTGGTTTCTATTTTCCGAGCCTTCTCACGGCTTGGCTATCTATTCTTACAATGAAGTGTTCTAGTTTGAGGAATATCTTAAATTTTTCAATACCTTTTTTAACTGCTAGAATCTCTTTTTCATAAATATGATATCAAAATTCAGTATCAGTAAATGTACTAGATCTATAAAGTATAAACACATATCTCTTTGTGTCCATCTAGATATTTTTGCATTAGAACAACTGACCAAGCACTGGCGTATAAAACCAAAGAAATACTTGATTTGGGAATCTGAAGGCTTGAAAGTTCTTAACATTTCTGTTTGATTTGTTGAACTTCTTTGGTTATTTGGGAATTCCATCCTACATTTTTATCCTTGAGCTGATCCTGAATTCTTTTCCTGTCTTTTGCCTTTTTTTTTGTAAAATGGAGATACATAGTTTAGACCATAGCAGCATAAATCGTTTGGGGAAAAAATCGGCAAACCAAAAAATCAGGATTTTTTGAAAAATCGGGAAAAAATCGGGAAAAAATCGGGTTTGAAAAAAAACGTAAAAAAACATAGAAAATAGAAAATAGACAAAAAATCAGGATTTTTGGTCGTCTTCACAATCTCTTCACAGTCTGGTCGCGTCTTCACAGCCTAGTCTTCTGGTCTTCTGGTTGCGTCTTCACAGCCTCGTCTTCTGGTCGCGTCTTCACAGTTGGCAGCAAAAACGGCGTTCAGAACTCGCGTGTAGATTTATGGCGGCCAAAAAATAGAGCGAAACCTTCAGTCTAAGTCACAAGGTTCGAATTCGAATTCGAGTTCGGCAACATTGATATTCGGATGAAGTTCGACAAGGAAAAAATTCGAAAAGCAAAAAATTCGGATTAAATTCGCCCTATGTAATATTTTTTTTTTTATAAATATAAATAATATATCCACAAAATTGTCTAACATTTATAAAATATAAACCCTAAGAAACATGTGAAATCACAATATATAAATATTTAAATATATTAATTTATGTTAGATTTTACTATATTTGTTGAATTTAATTTAAATATTTTATTTTACATTTCTTGAATTTTATATATAATGTATTAAATGATAATATTAAAAAATGAAAACTAAAAAAAAATAATAATATTAAATTTATTATAATAATTAATAAATGTTTAATTTTTTTAGTAAGTAAGCAAAATAAAATATGGGATTTGTAAACATTAAAAAATAAATCATAGAATAAATAGTATAAAGTTATATTATTATAAAATAATTTAATTTAAAAAAAATTAGTTATATTTAAATTAATTAAACATTACAGTTTATTTATTTAGTTAATTTTTAACATGTTAAAGATTATATTATTAAAAATTTAAATATATAGAGTCATAAATATAAAATTTATAACAAATTGTTATTATAATACAATAAATTATATTAATAAATATAAATCTATAAAAATAAAAATAAAATGCTTTCATAGATTTAAACTTTTAATATAGAAAAATCAACGCTAAAAGTTTAAAATGCATACAGCCCAGTAAAAACAAATAAAATGTAAAACAAACATACGGAAAAATAAAAGCCGTACGGAAAAAATAAAAGCACGGAGTGAAGCCGCGTGAATGCCAAAGCAAGTCGCGGACGGGAGTCAAAGAAAATGCAAGTCGCGAATGCTGGCTGCCAATCATGGATATGGAGTTAAGTAGGACATAGAAATAAACTCTGCAACTTTTCGGGAATTTGACGGCGCTGGAAAGTCTCAGGGCATCAAGAAAATCAATTGGCGACTCATATTTATGCAAAAAATCATGTTTTTTAGGGTTTTTTTTTCACGCTTTTTAGAGTTCGCGATTTTTTGACCTTTTTTTCCCGATTTTTCTGCGATTTAAACCTTATTTTTTCGCGATTTTCAACGATTTTTGGTGCGGTCAACGCAACCCAAAAAATCGCGATTTTTAGCCGGAAAAAATTGGGAACCCCCACGATTTTTTAAAAATCGCGATTTCTGCGATTTTTTGCAGATTTATGCTTTTAAGGTTTAGACAACCTAAAAATGTATGATTTTTTTTCATCCATCAATTCATCTGGAAATTCTTGGATTCTTTTCACACGTGGTTGGAGCTTGATTTTTCCTTTATCTAAATATAATCCATTTTCAAGATAATATCATTCAGCTCTTTTATTAACCAAGAAAGCTGGGCATGCAAAAGGACTTTTGCTTTTTCTAATCAAATCGCCCACTAGTAGTTCTTCTAGATGCTCATCCATTTCTTTTACTTCTGATGGACTTAGTAAGTAAGCTGGTTCATGTGGTATTACCAACATGCATTTTGGTCTGATCTGTATTTCACATTCTTCTTGATTTGATGACCAAAATTCACAGAAAATATCTGTTGCAGACTTTATCTTGTTATGGTGTTCTTGTATCTCTTTTGTCCATTATTTGGAAGACCTTTTATCAAACTTGTTATCTTCTAACCTGTAGGATACAATTTTGAGAATTAGAATTTTTAATTGAGTTTCTTCATGTTTTACTGACATTTGGGTTTTTTGTAATTTGGAAGGTTCATATTTAATGAGAAACAAATATCTCAATAGTATATCACTATCCTTGTCATTGAATTCCACAAAGTCTATAATAAATATCTTACCCTGGATTTTAATATGGACATCTTGAGTGTACCTTCCCCCGTTGAGCTTTTCTCCTATTATTGAATGTCCTTTTGGAAATTCTGGTTTTGGTTTGAAGGAAACATAATGAAATCTTGATATAAACATTGTTATTTGCTAATAAGATTACTGCTGATGCTTTTTCTGATTCTTGTTCTGTTGTAGATTCTGAATCACTAGCTGATTTTTTATCGTCTTTGAACATAACATCTCTAATTTCTCCAACTGATTGGTTAAGGGTTCTCAATTGTTTTTTGTGCTCTTCGACCATTCTTGTTAGTTCTTCAACATCTTTTAACAGTAAAGCTAATTTCTTAAATATAACAGTTTGTTCATCATCACATTCAGAACTAGATTCTTTTCTTTTTGTTATCTTACCTTTGTGATGTGTATTTGAAGAACATTGATGGTCTTTCTTTTGCCATGGTAGAATTTTATATCCACTGTGTTTTCTGCCATATTCTTTTAGTTCCTTTTGAACTTGATCTCTTTCTTCTTTAAGTTCTTTTATCCTCTGTAAATGTTTTCTTCTTGCCATATTCCTTTCTTGTCTGGTCGCAGCATCCTTATAAGGATCTTTGTTTTGTTCTGCTTCTAATTTCTTCTGCACATATCTTAAAATTTGTTTTAACAAAGAAATGATAAAATCATCTTCATCATTATTATCATCAGAAGAATTATCAGAAGGAGAATAATATTTTATAGCCTTTTCTCTTTAATTAGTATAAAGGTGCGATGAACTTGTTACTAAAGCAGTGACTCATATAAAGATATAGGGGCAGTGACTAATAATTAAAGAAGAAAAGAAGTCAGTGATTCCTTATTGAGAAGGAACTTATGATACACAATACATAATAAAAGCAATGATTTAATATAAAAGGTAACAATTAAGATTTATTGAAGAGATCTATAAATATCTATTAATCGCCTATGTTAAGATGTGGATGAGTAATGAAAAGGCAGCATAAATTAAAGAGCAACGATTTAGAGTTTAAAAGCAGTGATTAAAGTTTTTAAAAGGCAATAATTCATATTAAAAGCACTTGAAGTTAGTGAAGGCAGCGATCAACATAGAGGATTGATTAACAAAAAGACATGCATATTAAGAAGGATCGCCACTCTTGGAAAGATTGCCACTTTTGATGGAGAGGTATGAGAAGATATAAATTCAGATTGATAACTGTGAGTAGAAAGTTGAGATAAGTAATAGGTGAAGTGGTGAATAAGAAGATCATTCAATGATAGATATATGAAAACAAATGATAAATCAATAATGAGGGAATAAATATATAAGGAAGAGAGAGGAATGAAGTGAATAAGAAATATAGGAATATCATTCAGATTTAAGAAGAAAGATGTATCATTCAGATTTGTGTAAAAATGTGATATCATTTCTTTATTAGCAGAATTGTGAAGTGGAGCAGATAAAAGTGAATATATATATATATACTCGTGTAAGTAATTTGAAAATACATTATATACCAGCAATCATTGGTATGAGAATTGTGAGGGATTAAAGTTATATCAGATAGACACATACAAATACAGAAGAGAAGTTCATGCAGATATGAAGAGGAATATATGACAGATCTATAGAGAAGATTATGGCAGATTTGTAAGAAGGGTATATGCAGATTTGAAAGAGGAATTTATGGAAGACTTGTGAAAGTAGTGCATGTAGATTTGAGAAGGAGATTGATCGTGACAATTTATGAAGAACACATCATTTACAAGAAGAGTTTGAGAAGGAAAATCAGATATCTATCAACCATTGAAGAAACAACATTTAGGGTGGAACTTTGGTTTGGAAGTTGGTGCTTCCTTAAGGAGAGATTAGTGTATCTCGCTAAGTAGTTGCTTAGTTGAGAGGGTTGGTGCCTACAAATTGAGGGGGTTGGTGTCTCCTGTGGGTTGGTGCTTACAAAGTTGTAAGAAGATTTTATATATAAGCAATATTGTTCCGTGGTTTTCTCCCGTAAGGGTTTCCATGTAAATTTCATGTGTTATTGTGTTCTTCTCATGTGCATAATCATTGATGTTGAGTAAATGATTTTATTGTGATTGATAAAGTTTTAAATTGGTAAAAGTTGCATTATACTGATTCACCCTCTCCCCCCCTCCTCTCAATATAATTGTGTGCTCATCACCAACTTCCGTTGTTGTCCCTTACAAATGTTCGGTGACAATATATTGAATAATAGAGTTAAGTCTTGCAGATTGGCGACAAGTATTCCCTTCACATGACTCACCAAGTATGAAGCGGTGGTGACTACCAAAATGGCGATGCTGACCCTAAGTCACTGCATTGGAATTAATAACCACCATCCAAACTTATTTGAACCTCCTTGTAAGTCCTATATGGCACGGTATCCTTGATTTGGCTGTGATCCTCATTTGCCAATGTATAAAGGTTTGACTCTGTTGCTGTATTAGAAGAGGAATTTGACGACTATGCTGACATCTTTAGTTTAATATTTACACCAGATATCACAAAATTTATTAATTATATCAAAGCCAAGATTTGCTTCAGCAATATTGGACAAAATTGAAGATTATTTACTCCAACCACAGTATTACCTCAGCCAAGATTATAATTTTATGCCATGATTCCTATGTGGTTAGTACAAGTAACTATACAAGATTGTGAGCCAACGCTAATCCCAGCTAGACTGGCACAAAGGATAGAATGGGATATGGCTATGCCTGATTAGTTGGATAGGATAATTTTAGATTTGTACAATTACCTTCTGATTGGGTTGAACTAGAATTTCCTTTACCAAGGGAATTGTTACCACCATTATCTTTCATGTGAAGAAAGGTATTAAAGCGAGCACTTGCACTTGTTAATGCCATGACGTCAGCTGTGTTAAGATCTGACAACAAGATGCACACGTCCAAAAGGCAAGATCCCTATAGTCATTTACAAGTGTTAAGTGGATTGTTCTCATTTTTTGGACCCACTAAAATGAAATTTTGTTTGCTACTAAAGATTTGTTCACGCTAGAATGTCTTTACAACTATCTATGTCTTAGTGCGTCAATAAAGTAGAATCTAGGTGTCATAACTCTATGGTCGGATTTCAAAATATAATGAAATATTTGAGACTAAAGATCAATGATGTTTGATATAAAGTTTGATTGGAAAGAGAAAAGGACAATGCATTGCTAGGTTGCTAGGAGATTGGTACTGGTACTAGTACAGGAAATGGGTATTGGTACCAATATGCCATTAAAAAAAAATAGGAGATGGGGGTACATGGAGATGCCATCATATATTCACATGTATATGTATTTTGGAAAAATAAAAAAATTGAAATTTCAAATAATTAAGTTTGAATTTTAGAGTTAAAACTAATAAGTTAAATTTTGAACTTAAATTTTAGAGTTAAATATAATTTAAATTTTAAAGTTAGAACTTATAACTTTATTAATAACTTTATAAATTTAAGTTACATGGCAAAACATAAAAATTATCAACTTTAAGTTTTAAAGTTCAAACCTAAATTAATTTCTGAATCTTCTTTACCTTCGGTTGGGCCTTTTGTTCCTCATTGTGAACACTAAAGGGTGTGAGTGCTCTAGATCACATGCTTCAATAACGAGATTCCAATTAACGTCTTAGTTAGAATAAGCACCCTATTGTTTTCGGTAGCCCATTGATCATCTAGCAGCCACAATGAGTCAACTTTTTGTGATCATCCCAAAAAGTTTTCTCATGATCCTCCTAAGGAAGGAGGTCATGGTTGATAGAGTTAGATACATGGGTAGAGTAAAATGGCTTGCAAATGTGGAGTTGATAGGTATTACTGGCCAATGAAGTTAATAGGTATGATTTGTTGTGACAGTCCATTGATCTCGAAACTTGAATGCAACTTTCCACTTAGAGTGAAAATAAATCAATAATCCTTTTCGGCTTTTGATAGTTGTGATTTTAAGGTTTTTAGTGTTTAGGGCTTTCTTAAAGAGAAATGCATTGAGACATCCCTTATCTTAGGAGACATCCTCGTACCCGTCTCCAGTACTAGAGATGGGTCCTAGACGTAGAGATGCATCCCAAGGGTGGGAGATGCATCTCCTTGCAACTATGATACATCGCCACTAGAATCTCCAAATTATTCAAATGGTTCAAATTTAGATACAAAGATAAATGCTAATAATGTGAAATAGTTATTTTTAATTATTTTCCATTTTTGATTCATATTTATTTTTTAGCAAAGATGAGAGCCTATTTTAGGCAAAATGTATCTATTTAATTGTCTCAGTATTGGTTGTCTTAAAGTTTAGGAGAGAGGGATAAGACTTTTTTTAAATGTAGCTTTAAAACATTATTGTACTATTATTTTTTCCTAGAAGCTTTTTCTTAAAGGGTTTATAAATAAATGCCTTGTGCACATAGAAGAAAACAATGAGAGTTTTTGTTAGGCTTTATGTTGGAGAAGTTTTCATTCAAGTTGAAGAGTTAGATTATCGTGTTGTAGATGTGAGAGGTTGTCAAGCTATCAAAAAAGAAGATCTGTTTTTAACTTTGTGTGGCATCTATTGTCTATCCTTTGGAGTAGCTTTGTATGCTTCTAGGTTATTGTTCTGTTTCAATCTCATGCTTTATTCATTGTTGTTATTGATGTTGTTTTCTTTGTCTAAATCCAATATTTTTGTTAATATAAATTTGCTAATCTCTACTTAAATTAGCAGATTGTATTGTTGTTTAGTTGCATAATATAATTTGTGGTGAGATAAAGTACTTTCAGTCTTGTGTGCCCCTGCCTCAGACATAAAAAAGATAGGTCTAGATTGTTTTACAGTATTTTGGTTACATGCAAAACCCCGAGAAGATGAATTGTATAGTGTGCATAAGTAGCAATCAAGTTTATTTGTTTTAAATTTTAGGAGTAGATTAGATTAGGGAGCTTCCCCTACAAATTTGAAGAGAAATTTTCTCCACAAATTGTTCTGTTTTGTGCTGTCATGAAAGTGACCAATTAAAATGCTAACACAATGCAATACCAAACCTCTACCCCAATGCTTATATTTATAGGATATTGGCCATCTAGGAAACCACTCGTGATTTTCTCAAAACCATGGGCTTGCAAAGGGGGCCTCTTAAGTCATGGTCAAAAAGACCATTCAAACCCAAGTGTCACCTTTCATACATACAAGTGTAACTCCCACTATTTGACCTACCATTTGACTCATCAGCTAGTCAAACTAGGTGCTGCATTTGGAAAGTGTAACTCTTCGTCCAACATTCTCTTAGACACTATCTAGAATAGAATTGAAAGATACTTTTCTTAGTCCACTATGTAACCCCATATCAATGCTTTGCTACACCTGTTATAATACAAATGCCAAGTAATGTGGTGTGTCATCGAATGAATCTTGAGATTCCTTCCAAGTGTGGTGCCTCATTACATGGGTCAATTTTACAACACAATGTATCAATTTAATATTACAAGGACTTGCAAGGTGTACAACACAGTCCTATCACTGGAGATGTTCTTGTCATTAAAACATGTTTTTCGGGTGTGGAAGTATCTGATGGAACATTGCTGAAAACTACTTTTTGGATGAGTCTATTTGATTGTTTAACACATGGAAATAAATAGATGTAGAATAATATAACATCTAATGTTGTTGTAGTTTTCAAGTTAATGCCAAGTGGTGCCAATGTTAAAGCTGAAATGACCTGGATTATCCATCTTCTATCAGTTTTTACTTTTAGTGAAGGAAGTTGTCACTAAGGGAATATTATATTCAGTTCCTCCTCTTTCCATTGATTCACCAAGTTAATCTTAAGGACAGATGTTGGGGCATATTGCTTTATGTTTTTCCCCTAAGATATTTCACATCTATACAAATAAAATATTGTAAATATAGATAGTTCTTTGAGTTTGAATATCCACATGCCGTATCTAGTTATTTACTTGCATCATTGCATGTGACCATCTAGGTATGGAGTTCATTAAGATACTTAGTTGAATCTCTCTATTTTTAAATATGACTAGTTGTCATTTGTTGTTACTCCCACTCTCACTTTCACTTCTATCTTATTGTTGTGTAAACAGGTGGAAATGCACATGAAGTAATGAGTTTGTTGAAGATTTTGACATAATAGTATTAGCTATTTCTGTGTCAATATATTTCTTTTGTGTGCATGTTTAGTGTGGAAGGTTGTCTTGATCAAGGAGGATCCTAGTATATCTGACGAGCCTTATCAGATTTTAAAAGTTTGATATTTCCGAGATAATTTCTTGTAGAAGCCTTTTATATACTTGTGTTGTGGTTTTTATTTGTACTATATTATTGTTGAAGATTTTGACATAATAGTATTAGCTATTTCTGTGTCAATATATTTCTTTTGTGTGCATGTTTAGTGTGGAAGGTTGTCTTGATCAAGGAGGATCCTAGTATATCTGACGAGCCTTATCAGATTTTAAAAGTTTGATATATCCGAGATAATTTCTTGTAGAAGCCTTTTATATACTTGTGTTGTGGTTTTTATTTGTACTATATTTTAGGCTTTGGCTGATATTGTTTTTGTTTTTATTTGTTATCATTCAGCTTCCACTTCCTTACTTAAAAACAGGATATTTGACTGCTCCTCCAGCGGGGAATTCATTGGCACCTCATTGTGACTGGAAACGATCCCAATTTGTTCTTGATCATGAAGGTCTTTACCAGGTCAGTTTTGTGATCCCTGATCAAGCTTAAGTGATTATTCTGCACTAATTATGAGTCATGTTTACTTGTGGCATGTCTTAACAAGCATGTAGAATTTAATCATTCTTCATAGAGAAAAATCCAGGGTATTATTTTTTTAAATTTTGCAGTAGTATGCATAATGTATGTGTTGGCGTTTAAATTAGCACCTCTGGAGTGCTGATTGTAAACGTTCAGCTATTTCAAATGTTTTGCAACACTTCTTCGTTATTTAAAGAGGAGAAGTCCCTCTCTGCTGGGAGCAATGCGTAGGGAAGGGAAATGTTA
>VDFB02356675.1:0-16293 GCA_007258455.2 Sequoia sempervirens | reverse complement strand
TTGCTCCTAGCTTCAAAATCATTGATAATTTGTCATTATTTTCCATCACATTTGGAAAAATAAACATAAAAAGTCCAACCAATAGGAGGATGACAAGAATTTGAAAACATTGAATGTTGAAAACCACACTAAAAAAAATTTAAAATAAATTGTTTATTTTTATAATACATTTTTACATTTTGTCTAGAGAGACAATTTTTACAAGAGACTATGTCTTTAATTCCAACTATTGTTTTTAAAAAGACGAAAGTGAAATTAAAGAGACAAATACTTCTATTTCATATTTTGTCTTTATAGAGACAATTTTTAAGACACACGCTTAAAGACAATATTTGAGACAATACACAATTTTTTCTTTCTTTCTCAAATTAAGACAATTTACTCAAAATTTGTCTTAAAATTTGTTTTAAACCGTTCCTCTATGTAGGAGTGCATAGAGTGGTCCAGTAAGTGTGAGGGCACTCAATGTGTGACAGAGCCCATGATGTGTGGTCCCCAACACTTAAATCGATTAATCCTAAGAAATTATCATTTCTACTTTCTCATATAGATTTATGCCAACATGCAGTAGGTTCAAGAATAAATCCCAACAAATGCAACAATAAATGAATCCAATGACAGTGCTTTAGGATTCCGTCGTGTCAGGACTTGTAGTTTCCTTCTCCCAAAATGATGACAGATAAATGATATTTAATTCCCATATTCAGATTAGATAATTACCCCTTTGGAACTTTATTTTTGTTCATTAATTATAAAATGCCCTTCATAATCCCCCAAAGAAAAATATAGAAAAATGATACTTAATAAATTGAGTGCATGAGCAAAAACTGAAAAATAGGGTCAGTTTGGCACTTTATGTGAGTGCGATTGAATCCACTTGACTTTACAAAGTAAATTTGGCACTATAAAAAATCGCTAAATTACTTTTTACAATATGCACTTTAAATTAAAAATCCCACACAACATTTGTAGCCTTTCAAATGCAAATGCAGACTGGGGTCTCTTTAATCGCCAGCTTGCAAATGATTGGTGCGGGCTGGGTGATTAGAGGCGCCCAAAAAAAATAAAAAATGACGTGGGCCTTTCTTGGTAGAGATATCGACCTCTCTGCTATGCAAGTCACATCACAACAACAAAGATAAAGGAAGAAAAGCACCACGCTAATCGTTCCTCTGCTACGCACACTGGTATCTTCCTCCGCCTCCAAACACCATTGATTAGAAAGAGAGAAGCAAGGAAGATGTTGACTACTTCAAGAGGGTCGTTGGAGGGCATGGAGTGGTGGTGTTTGGGCGTGTGAGGCTATGTTGAGCAGAAGGAGCCTCGGCCTTAGAAGAGGAAAGGTGGCTGCTGGTGATTGGTGAATGCAAAGTCATGAAAACTGTAACCACGAACCAATAAATGTCGCCACTGTTAAATTTCTCTTTGCTTATAGGCCCAGCCTATTCTCCAAGGTGTGTGGGAGGAGTAAGGTGGAAGAACGATCTCCTTATATCTAGTGTAGATCACGGCGACCAAATTAGAAGTCACGGCCTCAAATACTCCTTAATTCATGCCTGCTCCTCGTACTCCTCACGCGATGGGCAAAGAGGAGATCTTGTGTGAGCCGATCAGACGAGCGCGGTCTGCAAAACAGAGCCCTCGCGTGCCTTGCAAATCGTGCAAAAAAAAATACAGCTAGCAAACTAAAGGCACCTCTGCAAATAAATCGCCTGCCTCCAACTTGAGACAGCCTGCAGAATCATGGGCTGAGTCCCAGTATGGCGTGAATGTGAGGACTATGTGTAGGATGGAGGAGGAGGGTAAGAATGGCCTGCACAGAACCGCTCCTAGCCTGGCCAAGCAACCATATCTCTGAAATCCCTGTCCAGAAATGGCACACACAACAACAATCAGTCACACGTCCCTCTTGATAGCGCAAGTTCAGGGTGTCTCTTTACCAGCATCCCAGATCTTATTGAGAAATGAACAAAGAAGAACCTTCCCATGTGGCCTGACAAACTCCTCACGTCTGAGGATTCTGCAGAGAATGCATGGCAGCAAAAGGCAATTGCAAAGACAGAATGTGGGGGTCACGTATGAGCTGTGTAGATATGTCTGCAAATTATTACAACAGACAAACAACAACGAAACTAACTAGATACAATAGTTCATCTAGGCTTGTCCTATCTTCGTGTAAAGCTTTGATACCATATTAGAATTAGGAAGTTTGAGGAGACAGAAGACAAGCGCATTAACAATGGAATATTGTATTAGTTGATCTCAGAATAATGCGCTCATATTTTCAATATAAAGCATGAGGATGAGCAATCACATGTCACAAGAATAGGCACACATATCATGGATTAAGGAGAGGACTCATCATCCTTCAGTGGTGGCGAGTTGCTCTCCTCTATGCAAGGGAGAGGTGTCAAGAGGGATTGGACACCTCTCACGACACCTCAACAACCTTGACACCTCATGGGGAATGAGTCAAAGGTTAAATCCAACACCTAACTAGACTTAGGTTAGCCTAACTAGAGTAGAATACACTAACATACTTGATGTATTTAAGTCTTTAAGAAAATAAAGTTTGTAATATCTATAGATATATTAGGTATTGGAGAGTTTTTTTAAGAATAGATGATTGTGGAAGTTAATTAATTAATACTAAATAAGAATGCATTAATAGTTTGTCAAAAAAAGAATTACATAAATGACACAGCTAATTCCATATTTATAAAAATTTATTGATCATCAACTTATATAAATCATATATTTACATTTTATACCAATAAATAAATATTTTTTTTCTATTTTATAATTCAAATAGTATTTTTTTAAATAAAAATAGACTACCAACCCAATTTCTCCTATAGATCATTGAATAGTATAGGCTTTATACCTTCATATGTCTCTCCTCCATTTTGAAGGTGATTTCATTAATAACTCAAATGGTAGCATTAAAGTTGATATTGAATGATTTGAGTGAGTCGGTATATAGCATATATTGTAAATGAAATCAACGCACGTAGATTTAGGGCTGTCACATTATTGTATGGTGCGTAGATGTTTTTGAGTTTAAATTAATTGTAAAATGTTGGCAGGATATGCAACATACATACGTCAATGGAATGCGTCAGCTGAGGGTGTATGCACCATGAGCTCCTCGTGGTATAACTGGTTTTTACGGTGCCATTAAACACGGTCAAATTGGTCAAGATAGTAATACACTAGCGGTCACACCCTGACGTCATACATTAAAAATTATATATAGTTACTATAAATGTTTCTTAAACTAAATTGATACGTTTTAATAAGAATCACTTTTAAATGAAGTTTTTATTTATGTATTCTCACCAAGACAACAAAATATGCATCTTTCAGGATAAAAGAGTAAAGAATGTTGAAGATAAGTTTAATTATTAAAAGTTATGATATTCAATCATTATATCTAAATATTTAGTTCTTTGGTTCTTATGGTGTTATAGCTCAATAATTGTATATGGACTTTTATCATATTAATTGTCTAAACTACAGAAGGCTATAATTAGGTATAGAGAATTGTGTCTTTTTGGAGACTCAATGTTACATTAAATAATATGAAAAGTATTAATTTATTTTGAATTATATCTTAAAAGAACAAGTTCAAAGACAAAGCCATAGGTGCTTGAAAATATTTTTTCTAAGAGTATAAAACATTGTTTGTCACTGGAAAGCATTTGTATGATTAAAGATATCAAGTTTCCACAATCCATCATGCTGTTAAAATTTTGTTTTTGGCAGAAACAAAATTTGAACAACATTTGTATGGGTATCAATTATGAAATATATTTTATTATCATATCTTTTTGGGTGTCTTAAAACTAATCTTACCATATTTGATTATACTATTTAAATTTTTAACTAATCAAACTTTTCGAAGGTATTTATAATATTGTATCTCAATTATGAAACATTTAATAAAATTATGAAATAAGTATATATAAATATTAAAAAAAAATCACATAATTTACTTGTATTAAAATTCACATATTGATACAATCAAATGCTAATAAAATCCTATTTCATAATTTTTTATATATAACAAAAAATAAAGAGAATTCACATAATTATTCTCAAGCATTCTCTCTTAGTATTCCTCAATTTTTCCACATCAACCACTATATCCATACAATCACCACTATTAATACTCTTCAATATTTTAGTATTCCTAAAATTTATGAATTTCTTTGATACTTATCTTCAATATTTTTAGGCCTTAAATAACAAAGTAGGCTTTCCATTTATGCATATTACATTGCACAAACCAATCATTACCATTAAATCTATGGTGTCACATGAAAATTATATATTTTGTATAAATATAATTAATTAAGATAATTATTAGTTTATATATTAAATTATATATTAGAGAATTTTAAAAAATAATATATGTATATATTTATTTTTAATAATTTCAATTTTTAATTTTAATTTGTAAATGACAAATAAATTTATATAATAAAATATTTATTCTATTACACACTTTTTATTATAAAATTATATTAATTGGACTACCATCCTCTATTTTTCATACCCTATACAAATTTTAAATCTATGATTGTAGAAGATTTACCTCAAAACAATGATTATAAGATATTATATTCACTCAAAATAGCTCTCATTCTTTTTTATAAAAGAAATTATTTCCACAAATCCAAGTTTATTTATTTTGAATATCATTCAATTTTAAAATGGTATATAGTATTTTTAGTTTATGTTTGTATTATATATATATATATATATATATAATTATAATTATAATTATAATGAAGTTTTTTTATGTAGAATTTTTTTTTCTTGATTTTTTCTCTCACTTAACTAACTTGAATATTTAATCCATAGAAAAAGAAAAAAAATTCATAAATATTTATTTTTGAATAAATTTTTAAATTTGTATTTTTATTAACTTTCCTATTTATAATCAATTAGAAAAATAAAATATAAAAAATGTATTTTTATATTCTTGGGTCTAACCCATACCAATGAACAAAGTAAACTATATAATATGATCATTGTATCCCTAAAAGACTACCATGCAAAATCACAATCAATCCTAAGACCCAAGAAAATAAGTATTTAAACAATGTTATGGGTTGGGAAATAAAAATATGATAGAGTTGGCAAGTAAAGGAATTCTTGAAACAATGATCTCAAAAGAGTAAATTAGTATATGCTATGAGGAATCAAGGTTCAAACATACCAAAGAATGAATATCAATGTAGGAAAGATCTTGGAATAACAATCCTAAAAACCATAAGCATGCAAAATATTAGGAAGTAAACTTTGTAAAAATATCAAAACAAGTATCAACTTAAAAAGACCACCAATATCATGATTTTAAAAGAGATGGGCTTTTAAACCATTAGGATTAGAAATTTAGAAAATAAAATATTGATTACACGAACATAATAAATTTTGAGATCGAAATCTTGAAAGAAAACACTAAAGACATTAATAGTGATCAAAATTTTAGAAAACATACGAATTTGTACCCAATAAAGGAAAATCCTTAAATAACCATCCTAAATAGAATAGAATCAAAAAATGTCAAGGATTAAGATTTCAAATGAAATAATATATTAGTACCCCATTAAGAAAAATATTAAAATAATGATCCCAAAAGAAATAGACTTGAAGAATACTAGGGATCAACATTTTGATAAAATGTCTAAGCTAGTAACCCATCAATGAACACCTAAAATAGAAATTATGAAAGAAATAGATAGAAAATATCAAGGAACAATATTTCACATAAACATCTAAATGGGTACACAAATACAAAGAAAAATGATATCCCAACTCTAAAAGATTTTTTTTTTAAGTATGAGATTCAACATAAGGCATTCTTGAAGGTGAAGTCGTCATGATGCCATCAAATAAAAAATAAAAAAGAAACCTAACAAATATATCTATCAACATGCAAATTAAAAAATATGACAAGACATGGTAAGAAAATAAAAAAATGATGAAAATAAAAAAGAAAAATATTTAAATGCAGGGAAAAGGCTAAAAGAAAAACCCTAGCATACAAGAAAGAAAAACCCACAAGAAAAAAAGAATAATGAACAAGAAAACATGAAAAAAGAAAATGAAAAAAAGGTAAACTGACTACCATTGATTTACCAAAGAGAGAAACCCAACATGTTAATTAGGGCACAAAGAAAATGAGATAAAAAATAACTCTTGACATGGCCATGAACATGAATAGTAACAACACCAGCAAGACCATACAAGGAAAAGAAAAAGAGCTATCACTAATGGCAAAGCATGACAACACCAAACGTCAAGAGACAAAAATGTGCATGCAAGAATGAGAAAAATGGCACATGTAGAACAAAAAGGTAAACTTAGTTGATAGAAAATTTCTCATTATTGTAGAGCCAAACTGGTAGGTTGGGTGACATCATATCCTAGGCATCAATGTTTCAAAAAATTCTTCAATGTTATGTAGGGATGGTAAACTCTATTTTTGGAGATTCCTCCATTGCCATGCAAGGTTGATAAACTCTAAAAGCCCGAGAAGAGATAAATACTTGAAATAAACCTTAGGGAAAAATAAGTAAAATAAAACTAAATAAAAGACTAGAAAGTAATTAGTAAACAAGGCAAAAAAGCAAAAAATATATATAAGGAATTGGACACAAAGTAAAATGCGGGGTATGTAAGTTTTTAAAAAACACAGTATTGTTAGAAAACCAAATAAGAGAATGATTTTGATGTAATTAAAGCCTCTTCAAAAATAAATGTAACATGTATTAAAATTTTATTTTTAGTTTTAATATTAAAGGAAGTCCCAGAAATTAATAAAATAATGAGCATGTAGTAATGTCAACTAAAACAGCAGTCTCATGCTAGCATTCCATTTACATTTATAGAATTCCCCAAATATAAACGATTCTGTTTTCTACAATAAACAAATAATAGGTACTTTCATAATTCAATATATTTTAAACAAAACAGATTAACAACCTAATTTCTAGGTAAGGTTCATTGTTAAAGAAAGTCCCCATAAATTAAACAAATGACTGTCATTCGTAATATTTTGTAGCATCCGTTTTATAGTCAGAAACAATCTTAGTAAAGGCAAAATAGACTAC
Source organism: Sequoia sempervirens (assembly GCA_007258455.2). Taxonomy (NCBI): domain Eukaryota; kingdom Viridiplantae; phylum Streptophyta; class Pinopsida; order Cupressales; family Cupressaceae; genus Sequoia; species Sequoia sempervirens. The sequence goes on along the minus strand of VDFB02356675.1, from coordinate 9,172 downwards.
CAACCTAATTTTTGGTATATCAATAATCCCATAAAAACTAATTTTTGGGCTCATAAATACCTAGGTCTAGTATATGATATACATCTATGCAGCTCTTTTAACTCCTTATGGTATTTTGCTTTGTTCCATATAAAAGAAATTAAGCACGATATGAATTGTGGTCGGTAAAGATGATGTACCAGACATTGAATAGTATAGACTTTATATTTATATGTTCCTATATTTTCTCCCATAACGAAAATGGGAGATCCTTTTCCTCACCGATGCATTTAAAAACATGGTTAGTGCTTATTTTAATATTTAAACATCCTTACATTATGCCTAACAAAGATTTATTAAGGTTGCATACCCAGAAATTAACATACCCTACAAAAGAGTACGGTTGGCGCATATCATATTTTTAATGGATGTAATGGAGAGAGAAAAGAGTGCAGTTTGTAGAGCGTGAGGTAAACAGATTGGTAAACATTGCAGAGGCGCGGGGATGAAGATCAGGAGCAGTTCATGTTCCTCTTCGCCTGAATTCTCTTGGATTAACTTGTCGGAACGATTGCATTGTTAGAAGCTTCATCAACGTCCCCTTCCATTGTATTACGGGAAGCTTCATCTAGTGAACGAATAATGTTGAGAAGCCCACAACGTTCTACTCTTTCCCATGCAGCTTCAACAATATTATCAAATAGACGAGGTACACCGCACAGGCGGTGGAATCTAGCTCGCCCGACAACAAACATTGCCGATTGATGGATAAATGCTATAGCGCCACAGAAAGCAATGAATAAGAGAATTCCCAAAATCACCCAAGCCAGGGTACGGTCTTTATGTGCCAATATCGTGTGAACTGCAGCAATAAAACCACAAGAGTTGAATCCAAAGCTGAGGCAGGTCAAAAAACCACTGACGGTCATGAACAACATCTTGTCCTCTGTGGTAAGCTCTGAAGCCATCTGCCACATGATACAAACGAAGAGAGATAGAAAGAAGGCTATGCAGTCGAAAATAATAAAGAGCTTAAACATATAGTAGCCTAGAAAAACAGGGGTCCCTAGGTTCTGAACATCTTTGTTATCCTGGTAGGAACCACCTGGAACCGTGAACACAGCCGTAAATGTCATGGTGGCCAACAATGCTGCCACCACGAGTTCTGCATTGCGTCTGTCATCGAAGGATTTGTTAACCATATCTCTGGCTCTCTTGTGCTTTTCTTGGCTCACCTCTGGCGCACAGTACATGAATGGCTTGGGATTGGCTTTGTAATCTGTGAGCTTTTTTATAATCCTGAAAGATTCATGGTAATCCGTGACTTCTCTTTCAACATCCAGCGGTGTTTTTCCCTCACTATTGAGGGCATGCTTGTTCACCCCATGCACCTTCAGCAACATATCCACAATCTACGTGGAGAAACAATCAAAACAAAAATTAAATTTTTAAGCGAGAACCGCGCTAAATTATTTTTTCATGATAATTAAAAACTGTTAACTGGTTTAGTTGTTATCTAAGAGTTCACGTATAACTTGAAAGCTTGTCCTTCTGGAAACTGAAAAAGGGAAATACCAGTACTGACTCACTCTCGACCTACTTTACAAAGAAACTTAACACCCATCTACAGCTCTCTTTTTCATTCTACTGATGGATTACATAATGTTATCCGAAAGATTGATGAAAACAAAATATACTCAATATAATTTTTTTTAAAAAAAAAAAAAAACTTTCATCAATGAAAATCTAATCTCTTTGCATAAATATCCTATTATGAAAAAACTTACGGGCTCATTTTTGTTCCTTGCTGCAATGTGTAAAGGAGTATCTCCTTGAATAATAGGCTGGCTGTTTGGCTGGTCATTAAGGTCCGTCAACTCTACCTTTTTAATTGAGAAATCAACAGAGACCTTCATATTTGTATCACGATTACCTTCATTATCGGGTTGCTTTATGCCAGCACGTTAGTTGATAAGCTCTTTCAGAATTCCACTGTTTTTGGTAACTACACATTTTTTAGTTAAAAATTCAACAATTTTGGCTCGGTTCAGTCTCACAGCAAGATGCAGAACTTTTTCATCTTTACATATTTTTTGGACGGCCTCCGGTTCATGATCTATCAACTTCTTTATAACATCCAGGAATCCAAACTTTACTGCTATGCATAGCGGAGTTTCTCCCTTGTTATTTTTCACGCTTAAATCAGCCTTACAATCAGCCTTACCGTCTAACAACAGAGTCACCAGATCTACACGATATTTCCAGACAGCTAAGTGCAAGGCCGTGTCGCCTTGATTGTCCCTTTTGTTGATGAATTGTCGCAGTTTAAATTTTCTTAACAAATCTGCATTTAATGAATCGAGTAGTTCAGCGCAGAAAACAAGCAACAAATAAGGGAGGTATTTTCCACAGTGTGTCAAATTATGATATTGCTATCACGATTCAACCCTGTTATGAGTGAAACATTATCAATGTTTCATGAGTAGTGGTGCTCAAGAACCCATCTCTAGTGATAATGAATTGTCCGCTTAGCACTCATTGTATCTAGATGATGTTCACAGAGGCGAAATATTAATGGATCTTCTTCAGAGGTTACCCATCCCAGTGCTACTCCAACTCAAGCGCTCTTAACCTCATTTACAAGATAAAACTACAAGATTGAATCCTGATAGCAATATCACACTTAAGCAATAACTTTAATTTTAAAAATAACTGTGAGAAGATAATAACCTGGGTTTCCTGCAAGTACTGCAAGATGTAAACATGTTCTTCCCTCCGGCGTCCTCTTGTCAACTAATTTTGTCGGATCGAAAACTCTGAGTGCGAGCAGCATTTTGGCTTGGGCTATATCACCACTTTCGCAAGCTTCAAAGAAGGCCGTCTCAATGGATGCATTCTCCATATTAAGAAGACTTTCGTCAGGCCACAGCTTAAGTCCGTTTCTTACTCTAGCAGGCAATTGCACAACAGAGTGAAGCTCCCTTAGCCACTGTGCTTGTTTTTCCTTTGCCTCTCCTCCATTTTAAAGGTGCTTCCATTAACAACTCAAAAACGGTGATTCATTGCAACATTAAAGTATATAGTGATTGATTCGAGTACGTACATGGTTTCGGTTGCTTCCCTGCCACCATATATTGTAAATGATTCCACATAACGTACAATCTCAACGGCCAATTGTTAATCTAGCGTATTGGATGCCCATTTGACCAAAATTTTACAATTTTTATTTATTATTTTCAGTGCCATGAAGTATGCTGCGTACACAGTGCCCAAAAAAATCGTTTTCACAAGGTGTAGCTTTACGGGACTGTCACACCATTGTCCCCTGGCTAGATGCTTTTTAGTTTTAATTAATTATAATTCCCATAAAATGTTGGCAGCATCTGCCTAGCACAGGTCGATTGCTATAGTTGTAGAGCCTTCGAGTCACGTCACGTTGAATGCAATGGTGCAAATCTCCAACCCATGGGCCACGAGCAGCTCATACACCATGAGGTACTCGTGGTAAGCTGACTTTTACAATGGCATTACACAATCCAAGGAGGTACTCGTGGTAAGCTGATTTTTCAATGCCATCGGAGAACGCAAAAGCACGATCATATCAGTGAGTGTCAATAGGGGAGACGGTGCGATAGTGGAGTGGGTTCTAATAGTGGGACAAAAGTAATCTTCAATGGGCCCCACAGTGGAGTGTTTTAATTTTCATTTGTAAAACAATTTTTATCTATAAAGTAAACAAAGTCTGTCCAATCTTGTACAAGTAAAAATTGTTTATAAATGGTTTATTATTTGTCCTAGAAATAAATAATTATTCACATGTCAGAGAATATTCAATACCCATTTGACACCACCAACATAAAATCCAAGTTACTCTTGTATGGCCTATAGCATGAAAACATGCAACCAAAATATAAAAAATAGTATACTCCCCTTACATATCACCCACTACATTACATCACCATCAATGTTTTCAATGAACTGATGTCACATGAACATCTAAAAATCAAGACTATCCCATCTTCAAATCCAATCAAACCCACTCCCCTATCCCACTTTCCTAATGCAACACAATACTCAAGGAAAATCAATCATTCAGATGTGTCCCATTAGTCAAATTACACCTCACAACTAATGGTGTCTTCTTGTTTGCCACCTGCAACTGCAAAAAAATGTGTAAGGCCACCAAAATCGCTCGAGAAGCAAACAAGGATTGGACGTTATAAATACATACAAACTCTACAATTAAAGGCACCAAAACAAATTTGAAAATTTGAAAATAGAGGACAAAAGTTAAAAACTCTATACCAAACCAACATTGAACATATAAAGAGATTAACAAACTAAAAAATGCATTACTTAGTCTTTGCCAATTTCCATGTACCACATCTCACTTTGATATTCATGTATATTATTCTTGAAAGCCATGGTAGAAAAAGAAAAAGCAACAACTGTATCATCGCACTACAAAGTTATAAGTATTCTACTGCTATTAATTCTGTATGCCTACGAATATCAATCTGTTGTATGTTATGCAAATGTTTTCCATAAACATGTAACTCAATATCTAGGGTTTTAGCCTGATACTGTTTACATTGGATTTTTCATTTATATTCTATATGTTTGGGAATGTCAATCTATTGTATGCGATGTAAATGTTTTTGTCACACTAACCTATAACTCAATATCTACAGTTTCAACTTATACTATTTATGAATGTCAATGCATATCTATTGTATACAATGTGATTGTTTCACCAAGTGATTTTAGTTTAATTCTTAATGTCTACCAATGCTTATATGTTCTATACGATGTTATTGTGTCACCCACTCTATTATACATGCTCAACCTATTGGATTTTCATTTGTATTCTTTATGGTTGGGAATGCCAATATGTTCTATACACTATAAATGTGTCACCCACTTACTTGTAACTCAATATTTGGGGTTTCAACTTATACTGCTTATAATTGTAAATGCACTTCTATTGTATACAATGTGATTGTTACACCCAATCTGCTCTAAGTGTGTAAGATCAAGTGATTGTGTCAACCACTCCATTGTAAGTGCTCAACCAATTGGGTTTTCATTTAGATTCTTTATGCTTGGGAATTCCAATTAGTTGCATGCAATGTAAATATTTGTCACACTCACTTGTAACTCAATATATGGGCTTTTAACTTATATTGTTTATTGTTAGTGTATGAATTATCCCTTCCACACATGTAGGCTAATTTAAGCCTACTTAGGCATTCATTGTGTAGATAGTATGACTCACTGGTTTTCTTAACACCTATTTAAGATAGCTGCCCAACTGGTTTCGAGACTAGAGAGGTGTCAATGCACTTCAACACCTCATGCTTAACTAATCTCTTACATCTACATCTTCTGATCGTCTAATATCAAATTGAATGCATACAGTTTTTGGTGTGTTCACTGTGCTTGATGTTCATCATGCTTGTTAATTATCTTTGTGATCTGCAAGTTCTCACATGATATCAGCGCCACTCAGGATTTTAGTAAGCTGTAAAGGTGAAGTAAATAGTTTGTTTTTTTCCCTCCATCTCCCCTACTACTCTATTCATGAGCTCCGTGTAGTCCTCAAAGATATGTGTTTTGTTGTTTGAGCCCGTCGTTTGGGTCCTTCAAATTGATTTTCCTCTGCTTATTCTTCTTTACTTGCAGCGGAAATCTGTTTGTTTGAGACAGATAAATAGCTTGTGAGGGTGTTATGTATATAGACCAGTGAAGTATTTTGTCTATATTTTGCTCGATTCTTGTCCAACAAGAAGAAAAATGCTTTGATTTGTTGTCTATATTTTGCTCAATCAATCACTCTTTCTTGTGCACTTATCCGCGTAGGGAGGGAGAAGCATTTTTTTTTGGAGGCACGTGAGCTGGTGGAGGCCCGCGACAAGGAGAACTTCTTTGTTTTATTGCATGAGACTCTTACTTTGCAGATCTTTTGAGTTCATTTTGTTTGAAAAAGCACTCTTTGCAGGCCACGTATAGCATCTGGAGAGGCATGATTTTGACCAAGGAAGGCTCGAATTTCTATTTGAAACCCATACCTATGATAAAGGAGCCCCGCATCTGTGGTGGAGGTGTTACCGGCCGGGCTTAAGTGTCACACACTAAGCTCTGATGGTCAAACTCTTTTTTTCCTTTTTCCGTTTCCGTTGGGTTAATGTACCGCTGCCCATGGATCCATTCCCCATGCCGCATGCATTCCATAACTGTACAAGTAAAAAACGTCAATTTACTGAGCTGACAGAAAAAGTCAGTTATTATTATTATTATTATTATTATTAATTATGTACGATTGCTGAATTTATTTTTATTTTTATATAAGTAATCTCTTGTGATTCGAAATATAAATAAAAACAGTTGGTATAATTTTTTGTTTGGAATGGATAAAAGGAGTATTTAATTAATTTTTATTAGTATATTTTTTATAAAGTTTTACATCAAAATTTAATTTGAAATTTTGTTCTTATAAATTTGATTGGAGATTAATAATGTTTTTATTAATAATATATTGTATTTTTTATATAATATTTGACACAAAAATTGTATAATAAATAGGTAGTTATTATTAAAAGTATATTATAAATAATTGACAAAAATATGTTAAAATAAAGTCTTGAAATTGTAGTTTTTATTTAATAAATTTACTTAATTTATTAGAGATTTTACTAACTATATATTAAATATTTATAATGATTTGAAACTACAAATATATGACCATAACATATACCTGTGAAATATGCATAAATTATTAAGTCAAACTCAATTGAGTATAGGATATATAATTATTAAATCAGGAAACATTATAAATTATATAATATATTGATGCTCTTACTACATCAATAATAATAAGAAGAAAAATTACCCCATATATATATAGTCCATTATATTATAAATTATCTATTTATCTAATATCACATTTTAATATGATTAATAATGTAAATAAATCTAATATATAACTTAAACATAATCATATATATGTGGTAATATAATTATTATAATCATAATAGAAAAATATATATTATAGGTATTATATTTACCTATAATATATTATTATAATAGAGAATAGTTATAATTATTATGACACATTAATGTGGTAAATATATTATAATAATATATAGGTTATACCTATATATATTATAATCATAGATTAATAAATATATATGATTAACCTATATATTATAAATATATTAATATCATAACCTATTTATAGATTAACTATATAACCTATAATAATATAATATATTATAAGTTATAACCTATATAATAATAATAATAATAAATATATTATAGATTAAATAAATTATATATATTTATAAACTTATATTATTATATATATTATTGTTTAATATAGATTATGATATTAATATTTATATATAATAATTAAAAATATATATTTATATGTTTATAATATATAGGTTAACCTATATATATATGTTATAATTATAGGTTATATATTAACCTATATTAATAGAATAATCTATATATTTTATCTAAATAGATTACATTTATATATCATATATATGATTAACCTATATATTTATTTTAGTATAGGTAATATTTGACCTATAATATCATAATATAACATATTTTACTTATATATATTACCTATATAATTATATAATTATTGTAAATTATATATAGATTAACCACTTATATAATTATTTAATATATAACCTATAATATATGATATTATTATAGGTTATATAGTTAACCTATATATATAGGTTATGATATTAATATATTTATAATATATAGATTAATCATATATATTTATTAATATATGATTATCATATTATTATATAGGTGTAGACATCCAAATTTGGACACTTAATTTATCCAAATTTATCACTTTTCGTCCAAAACATCCTCTTATCCTAGTTAATTAAATAATATTACTATTATTTAATTAATATATTTAATTCTGCTATCCTCTTTTCATCAAATAAATTAAATAATTATTACATTTATTTAATTCATCACATGTCATTTTCATCTAATCCTAGTCCATTTCTTAATCTTTTCATTAAGGATGTGCACATGCCTAATCCTTGATTAGGATGTGTCACATCCTCCAACTTTTGCAAGTTGGCTTTTAATCCTAATTATCCTCTAATTACTTATTAATTAAGCCTAATCATTCTCCAAGGAATTTTTAATTCCTTTTTATTCTTCCTAGATTCCCCTCTTTTATATGTGAATTTTTAATTCACATTCCATCCTTCCAAGGCTTCTAGAACCTTGGACTTGTCTAATCTCCACATGTGACCAAGTCCCACCTTTTGGAACCACACCTTTTACCCTCTAGATCATCTTATGAATGTGAATTTTTAATTCACATTTATATCCCAACCACCTTTCTTTTTCCCATGTAGATTTTTGAGGAATTCTAAAATTCCTCAAAAGTCCCTTTCACTCCCACTTGGGGACAAGAAATCCCTTTTTGTGGAAATCCTCTCATCCCCCAAGGTGCATGTCCTTTTCCACCTCATGTACCTTTTGACAACTCATTTCCACCTCATATCCTCTTGTCCACTTCACCCTCCACATGTCAAGATGTGAGGGTTCTCAACCCACCATAGCCCTTCATCTTGGCCTTGTTGGAGCAATCTTGACCGTTGAATTCTCTAGAGAATTCAAGATCCTCTATAAATACCCCCTTCTCAAGGGCATTTGAAACACTTAGCTATCTTGTACCCTTATGCTGTCATTTTGCATTCTCAACACTTTGCACTCTCATAACTATATGCTGTCCAAGCCTTTTTCAATCATTCAACCATCTTTGTCCATCACTTTGCATATTGAAGCTTGCATTATAGTCACTCAATCTATCATCTAAGGAGCACACAACCAATCTAAGCAAGGGCCAACCAAAGAAGTTTCAACAACAAGGGAGGTAAAAGTGTTTGTGTTCATTTTATTTGCATTCATTTTCATTGTAACTCTCTTTTGGCTAATCTTGAGGTGTCCTTGGTGTTTTGTCTTCCATGTTTCTTAGTTATTTCACACATTTAGAGAGGTAGGAAATCCCAAGGTATCACATTTCTGGCACGCCCGGTGGGACCCACGCACGGGTTTTGCATTTAATATTTATTTGAGTTAAGATTTTGCAGGAAAAAGCTCACAGAGTTGCGGTAGCGCCCCCGCAGAGTTGCGGTAGCGCCCTTCT
>VDFB02356674.1:0-54713 GCA_007258455.2 Sequoia sempervirens | reverse complement strand
ACCATCAATTTATCACATGCAAAAGGGAACCTAATGATCCTATAGGTTTTTTTAACATTAGGTTCAAAAACTGTATAAGAGGTTGGCACATCCATATGAAATGAATTAATAATTTGTTCTTTATACATATCTTAAGGCTTTAGATCCCTTAATTATATTATTCTTGAGGACTCTGGAATATATGAATAATTTGTGTACTACTTATATAGAGGAAAAAAGGTTACAATATTAGATGGATCCTCTAATAGGAAGAGCTATAAAATCATTACCCTCATTAGGGAATCCAAGGATGACCAATTAGATCCCTACCATTAACAATATCCTAACAAATCACAAACCTTTGCTAAATCCTATACTAGGCATTGCTCCTTAGGAGAAGAATTAGTTCATGTATCAATAACACCTTAATTAAGTTTACCCTAACCCCATGTTACCTTATCCAAGGTAGGTTCAAATTACTATTATTCCTAACATACCTCAACCTTTAGGTTGCTCATTGTTTCAAAAATAAGCATCAAATCAAATCCCTACAACTATTATGCAGACAATGAATTAGATTGGTATGACACTAGGTGGTGCACAATCAACACATGATCAAAGCTCATAGTGGACATCAAAAATAGAAGCATTCAATAATACTATATAGTGTACAAGTAATTAATAAGCTTACAAGGATGAAGGTCAACCCCTCTTTTAGACATAATCATAACCAAGGTAAATATGAGAATCGTAACAATTTCCAAAACCAGAATAATTCATAGAATTAAAATTTATAAAATAGATGGTTTCATAATCAAAGGCCTAATAGATAGCGGAACACTAGGCATAACAATGGGGGTGTTCCCAACCTTGAGGATAACATAAACCTAGTCTTAGGTATTCAAATTAACTTAGTGAATTTTATAGATATAAATCCATTACCAAATTGGCGTAGGCTTCATGATATAATAACTAATTCAGAATTGAACTATCTAGAGATGGATAAAATATCTAAAATAGCACAAGATAATCAATGGAATGTGAATGATGGTTGTAGTGGTAGTGGGAAATATGGAAATGGTGATATAATGGTACTTGATACATGTATATTCCCTTTGAAGGGAGATAATGAACCAATGTTAGAATACAATGAGGTTTAGGTGTTCTATTAGGCTAAGAGCAATTACTTCTTAATAAATAAGAATAAGGAGCACTTACATCTTCCATTCCTTTAAGTGGTAACCTCACTCCACCATATTCTAACTCAAACAATGATCTAGCTATCTCTAAGGGTCTCCAAGTGGGATCATATAGGAAAGGTTCTTTCACATCCATTAAGGCTTATGGCGCAATGGATCATGACTATTATGTGACAAGCGATTTAAAGAAGAATAAATATAGCATGCCTCTCTTTGATGTATTCCAAAGTTTTCCAATTAAAAAACCTTTAATCCATTCCTTGCATAAGAAAGAAAATACTTGTGTCACAAAGAGATAAAGGTAAAATAATTGTAAGTAAAGATGCATTTGCAATATTGTACAAAGGTATAAAAGGTTCATATCCTTTCCTTTTGAGTGTTAGAATTTTTGGTAAGAACCTACATAATTTCTTAGTTGAATTTGGTGGTTGTTGAAATGCTATGCCTTATTCTATTTGTTAGAAGTTAGTGGTGGTCCCCATTTAGACCAACAAAAATATAAGTCAACTAGATAAGATAGAAGTGAAGGTGATACGAGAGTTAAAAGATGTTCATATCTAGTTGGTATTAGAGCCAAGAGTCAAAGAGTGTATTGGAGTAATCCCATAATAATGAGTCCCACCTTTTGGCCAAAGTAGGACATTGAAATCAACATTTTTAACTAAATCTTCACATTCTGAGACCTATGGCAGCTAAACCGTTAAGAATTTGAAGATGATGCAAACTAGTGATTTATGATGATTTGTGTATAGATTCTAAATATTTTATTCTTAATTTTTTTGAAATAAATTTTGAATTTTTTACGTAACGTTTAATAACTTGTTTTTATAGTGAACAACATTTTTAAAAGTGATGTTTATGTCATAACACATAACTTTTCTTTTAGAAAGGATTAAATTACAATTTTTAAAATATAAACTTTTAACATCAATATCTAGTGCATGGACATTTTTTCATAATTTTTTGTCCCATTTTTTTAATTAATTTTTGAAGTCAAGGTAATTATAATTTGGACATAAGTGTATGTCATAATGCATAATTTGTTTTGTATATATCAAAATTCTTTTTTTTTGTTGAAACAAGGACATCAATGCCTAGTGAATAAATATTTTTTGGAATTTATTTCAATATTTTACTATTTTTCCACATGTGTAGAACAAAGAACTTGATGTTTGGTGAAAGACCCGTGTTCAGTAAAAATTAGAAAATAAATACATAATGAAATAAAAATATATTAAAATTATATTTATTGGAAAGCTAGTTTCGAGGACTATGATCTTGCAAATTATCTTGTCAAGTTAATTCCATTTGAAGGTCCAACTTGAGATTTGAAATTGGAATTTTTGAGGAGATTTTGAAGTAGAAATTGAAAGTGTCTACCTAAGGCCCTTCATTAGAAGGTCCTTTGAATGAAGGTCCCTTTGTTCGAAGGTATGTCATTCCCACAAAAAAAAAGTAAAAAAGCCTTTGAATGAAGGTAATTTATAAAAATGGAAAAAAGGACCTTCAAACAAAGGTCCCTTTTCCATTTTTGGAAATTATCTTCATTTGAAGATTTCAACCTTCGAAGGCAAAATTTTTTTGACATACCTTCAAATGAAGGTGTTTTTAAGTTTTTACTTGCATCTAAGATAGAAAATTTGATGTCCCAAGTTTAGGATCCATTATTGTGGGATGACCTATTGATATCAAGGTGGTGGATATCCCAAAGCTCTACAAAATGTTCCTTAAAAAATATTGAACAAAGAGCCTTAATGGTTACTTTGTTATAATTTTTTCACATTTATGGATGCCTTGGAAGGGAAATCAAAGTTAGATCAAAGTTGAAAGTGATCCAAGGATAAAACATATGATTACAAATTATGATTCCCCTAATAAATTTATTTCATAGAAGTTGATATTAAGGTTTATAGAAGAGTAGATGAGGTCCATGCCACTTTTTTCCTTTTAGGGAATAATAGCACAAGTGAAGAAGCAAATAATGAAGTACTTAGTTCTTGATGGAAATAACACATATAACTTTAAGCATATTAAACACATTGAACACATTAAACCTGTAGGTTATAAAGAGTATGAACACAAGCTATGCAAACATAAAATCAATGAAATCTAAAATACTTATCTACTATGAACTCCAAATCCTCAATTGAGTGGCTATATCGAAAGAGGATTGAATTCCTCCACTCACAAAATCATTAACAACATGTATTCATACTTCTCACAATAATATTATCTTTTACTAAAAGAAGTTCTCTATATGTCTCATAAAAATTAGACATGAAATGCCATGACTATATTTTTTTATTAACAAATATATATATATATATATAGACTATGACTTATTTCTTAAATTATGGCATTATTATGACATGCCTTGATGCCATTAAAAGTATATTACATGAATTTAATAAATAAAATTGAGTTGCATTAAATTAAAATCAATTTGACGACCTAAGATAACTATCATAAAACATGAGTCTTAATTTTTGGAGAGATAACAATTTGATGGCATTCACAACTTCAAAAAAAAGGAGACATTTGTCTTCAAAATTTCCTTCATAGAGATCTAGTCTATGATAGTTCTAGATATGCCTCAAGATTCTTGACCTCTATAGATGTGACACTCCAGAATTCCTCTCCATGCACATATTGTATGCTTGCAAAAATATATCTTGACACATGACCATTAGCTTTAAGATTGTTATGAACACAGAAAAAGTAACGAGTATGCATACATTAATATTTAACTAAGATTGCAATACATTTATTATATAATCTTGTTAAATTAAGCACATGATAAGGGTATATAGAGGGTGATAAATGGTTAAAAATGGATAGTTTGGTTCTAAAACAAGGATAAATATTCATATCACTACTCAAACTTGTGGTTAAGCAAGTCCTCCTGCTTATTTCTTGGATTGCTTTTGTGGCTTATTTACTAAGATTTTTATGAATACGTAAAAGTAACAAGTATGCATACATTAATATCTAACTAAGATTGCAATACATTTATTATATAATCTTGTTAAATTAAGCACATGATAAGGTTATATAGAGGGTGATAAATGGTTAAAAATGGATAATTTGAATCTAAAACAAGGATAAATATTCATATCACTCCTCAAACATGTGGTTAAGCAAGTCCTCCTGCTTATTTCTTGGATTGCTTCTGTGGTTTATTTACCTCCATTCTAGTGCATTCTTCTTCAAAAAATTGATTAATATCATAAATCAAATGTGCCTCTAGGTCTACCTCCTGAGGATGAATAATGTAGCCCCTTGAAATTTATCTATTTTCCTTACATTTGTCAAATTCCAAACTAGACTGGTTGAAGAATGAGTGGTGGTCTATATTTCATCCCAATCCAATACATTCTCTAAATTTGTTTAACTTTTTTGCAATTTATTTCTCTCCTAAAAGACCACATAATATTTTTCAATGATATTGTTTATCACTTTTAGAGTTGCATAGTTAGGGTTTTATATCTTTTCTTATAGGTTGCATTATTTATCTTTGAAAAATTAGGAATAACATCAATTAGAGCTTCATAAGAAAATTTTGAACTTTGGGTATACTTGTCAGTCATAGACGGATGTTTTAACATCCATTGAAAATTTGTCCTTAAATGCCTATGGCTTTCTAAACTGATGTCTCACTAAAATTTTACTAGTTTATTTTTCCTTTTGATATTCCCTTGTTCTTTGTTGTCACACCACCTAATTTCTCATTGTATAAATGAAAGCCCTTAATTTTACTTCACCTACAAAGAGGTTGATGAATAAATTTGTATATTTTTCAACCAAAAGATTGTGTGTAAAAAAATCAGACAAAGAGATTTCATTATTTTGGTCCATAATTTTTAAAATATTCCAAAATTGTTGAACATTTAGATCATGGGGTAAATTACATGAAATTCTCAATATTTTTCATCTTAAAAAATATTCATTCAAAACATGTTATAAAATTTGGAAGACTACCTAATTGTGAGAAGTAACTCCCCTATCTTACAAGCCTCATTCTTAGAATTCTCCAGTTGTTTATAGTTATCTTCAAGCTTGAAATTTCTTCTTATAATTTAAAATTTTCTTTTTTCAAAATTATTACTTTCTCCTTCCCTTTTTGGGTTGGCATTAAATATCTCCTGATGCAGGAGCATCCTTGGTTCTTGGCAATCTTGCATCAACCAAAAATATTTTTCTTTCAGTTTTTTTTGTTCTTGTTTAGTTCAAGTAGAGGGATTCATCATATTTTCTCACCAAACCTCGCAGATCTATGTTTACATCATGGACATGTTCATTTTCCTTATTCTCAAATTTAAGCTCGATTGGATCTTTTTTCGAGAATTTATCACTTCCAGATTAAGTGGTAGTTTCTTGAACTGGCACCAGAATAATTTTCAAACCTAACGGCTAGTTCAATTGCTTGTGGATCTTTCCCATGACTTGTGGATCCTTACGGTGTGTTTCGAATTGTTTCGTGGAGTGTCCTCGACCTTAATTATAGGTCCACACTTCATCATATGCATTCACCGAGAAGTAATTCAAATTTGAGGCCGACCTATTCATGCACACGTTACATTTTCTTTCATTAGAGGTTGTAATGATCTTTGGCCTACGCGGATGATTCTAGATCTCAAAACACGATATAAAACATTGTAATCAATCATTAGAAAGTAGCGAAGTTAGAACATACATTTTTTATGTAATATTTTCGCTCGCATTAAGGAGCCTCTAGGAAGATGGTATTTTGAACATGTTGTATCAGGCCTATGAGCTGAATATGTAAGCCCGAATGTTGCTGACTGTTTGTAATTGAAATTTCTGATACTAAGCAAGTTTGAATATGCATTTGCCTTCATATTCCATGTTGCTTCTGTTGTGTTACTCTTGTTGCACGGTCTGAATTGTTCTCTTTGAGGACTCTCCTACCATGGATGTACCAGATTGGTATCAGAGCGAGATTCGATCCATGAGAGATCGTCGGAATTCGCAGAGTCCTATTGAAGATTTGTTGTGGGGTGGTGGACTGTGGATTCAACTTGCAGCTGCAGAGGACTTGTGTAAAGATGATAGGAAGAAAAAAGGTTAGAGGAAATGGAGCACATGGAAATGCAGACCCAACTTTAATGGAGATGTTGAGAGGAATTGTTGCTAGATTAGATGCAGTTGAAACGGCCTAGAGGAGAGGTCAACTAGTTGATGATGTGAGTGATGAAGAGGTAGAAGAGTAGGAAGAAAGGGAAAGAGAAAATCCTGGCCTAGAGCAGGGAGAAGAGAGGTTCATAAGAGCCTTAACTAGAGAAAATACTAAGCCACATTTCAATCCACTGGATTATAATGGTAAGTTGGATTTAGATGAATTGCTAGATTGAATAACAGAGATGGAAAATTATTTTGATTTTGAAGGTACCACTGAAGATAAGAAGGTGAAATTTTCTTGTACAAAGTTGAAAGGACATGCATCCCTTTGGTGGGAACACTTGCAGACAGATAAGCGAAGAAGAGGAAAATAAAAGATAAGATCATGGGATCGGATGGTGAATAAGTTGACGATAAAGTTTATGCCTACAGATTATCAGATCAATTTGTTTTGGAAGTTGCAGAATCTGAAGCAAAAGGAATCAAGTGTGACACAGTATACTAAGGAGTTCTACAAGTTGAATATCAGATCTAGACATTAGGAGGATGAGATGGAGCAAGTAGCCAGATATGTGAATGGCTTGAGATTGTCTATACAAGATGAGATTAGTTTGATCAAGTTGAAAAATGTGGAAGAGGCATATCAATGTGCCCTAAAAGCATAAGAGAAGTTGAATAAACAACATGAGAAAAGACAGAGAGGAAGAGGTGGAAGATTTCAAAGAGGAAGAACTTTTACTGGAGGAGGAAGAGGAACTTTTGCAGATCAGAGTAAAGATAAGGAAGTCAATAAGAATGATGATTCATACCGTAGAAGTGATGAAAACTCTTACTAAAGAGGATGATATGGTGGTTACCGGAATGAATTTTATAGAAAAGATGATAGAGGACAAGAGAAAAGAGTATTCAAGGGAACTTGTTTTAAGTGTGGTGGAGAAGGACATAGAGCATTTGAATGTAATCAAGGAGAGACAAGTAGAAATACATAAAACAATAGAAAAACAACCTTTGTTGAGGAAGATCATGCTGGATCATCTAATAAACCAGAAGATGGAGAAGTGTTGGTGAATAGAAGAGTATTGTGTCAAAGTGAGATGGTGCAAGAACCATTGCAGAGAAAGAATTTGTTTCAAACCAGATGCAAGGTAGCTGGTAAATGTTGCAAGGTGATTATTGACAATGGAAGCTTGAAGAACCTGGTTTCTGAAGAGGTGGTGACCAAATTGAAGTTGGAAAGATTGAAACACCCGAAGCCCTATTAGATAGTGTGGATTCAGGATGAGCATAAGATACCGGTAAGTGAATAATGTTTTGTGAAATTGAAGATAGGAAATTATCATGATGAATTTTTGTGTGATATCATGCCTATGGATGTATACCATGTTTTGTTGGGAAGACCTTGGCAGTATGATAGACAAGCTATTCATGATGGAAAGAAGAATACATATACCGTTGTTTCTAATGGGATGAAGAAGACTTTGTTACCATTGGAGGATGTTTCTAGAGTTGAGGTTTGTACGAGTGCTACAATTTGTTGGGTTGATGGAAGGAGATTTTTGGATGGATTGAGACATGAGAACATGTGTTATGCCTTGGTTCCTAAGAAGGTTGAAGACTTGAAGTATGTAGAAGAACAACCAGAAGAGATAAAGGATTTGCTAACAAAGTATGAGGAGATAAATTTAGATAATGTACCTGATGGATTACCGCCTATGAGGATTATTATTCATTGCATGGATTTGATTCCTAGAGCTAGTTTTCCTAATAAAGCAGCACACTGGATGACACCTGCAGAGAATGAGGAGTTGAATAGACAAGTGCAAGAGTTGTTGAGGAAGGGTTTGATCATAGAAAGCTTAATTCCTTGTGTAGTACCTGTTGTGTTAGCACCTAAGAAGGATGGAGAATGGAGGATGTGTATAGATTCTAGAGCCATAAACAAAATCACGGTAAAGTATAGATTTTATTTTCCCTAGATGGATGACATTATGGATTGTTTGAGTGGAGCTAAATACTTTACAAAGATAAATTTGAAGAGTGGATATCATCATATCAGAATCAGAAAAGGGGATGAGTGGAAGACAACATTCAAGACTAATGAAGGATTGTATGAGTGGTTGGTGATGCCTTTTGGACTAACCAATGCACCGAGTACTTTCATGAGGCTGATGAATGAGGTATTGAAGAAATTATTAGGTAAGTTTGTGATTGTTTATTTGGATGACATCTTGAGTTTCAGTAAGACTAGAGAAGAACATTTGTTACATATAAGACAAGTTTTGCAAAGGTTGAGAGAAGAGTAGTTGTTGATAAACATTAGGAAGTGTAGTTTCATGAAGGAAGAATTGGTATATTTGGGATTTGTGATATCTACGGATGGATTGAAGATGGATCCTGAGAAATTGTTGAATGGCCTACACCGGAAAGCGTTGGAGAGGTAAGATCATTTTATGGATTGGCTAGTTTCTACCGAAAGTTCATTAGGAATTTTAGTTCTATTTGTAGTCCCATGACATAAACGATGAGAGGAGATAAGAAGGATTTTAGGTGGACACATGGAGCAAACCAAAGTTTTGAGTTGTTGAAATAGAAGGTGACTGATTAGCCTGTGTTGGATTTACCAGACTTTAGTAAGGTATTTCAAGTAGACTATGATGCAGGTGGAAATGCAATTGGAGCAGTGTTAAGTCAAGAAGGAAGACCAGTAGCCTATTTCAGTGAGAAATTGAATGATGCTAGGAGAAGATATTCAGTGTATGATCAGGATTTTTATGCCATAGTTCAAGCCTTGAAGAAGTGGAAACATTACTTGTTGCCTAAGGAGTTTGTGTTGTATACAGATCATCAGGCGTTGCAGTATTTGAATAGTCAAGGTAAGTTGAATCAGAGACACATGAGATGGGTGGAATTCTTGCAGAGTTATAATTTTGTTTTGAAGCATAGGAGTGGAAAGTCAAATAGAGTTGTTGATGCTTTGAGTAGGAGAAGTAATTTACTGAAAAAGATGAGAGTGGAGGTATTAGGCTTTGATGAATTAAAGAACTTGTATGAGGAAGACCCATATTTTTGCAAAACCTTGGAGAGCTTGTAAAGAACCAGTCTTGGAGGATAGAAGTCAGTGGTTGGATTATCTCATTCAGGAGGATATGTTGTTAAGAGGAAGTCAATTGTGTATACCCCGAAGTTCAATGAGAGATAACTTGGTGAAAGAAAAACATTGTGGAGGATTGTCAGGACACTTTGGAATTGATAAGACAATAGCATTGGTAATTGAGAATTACTTTTGGTCGCAGATTCATCAGGATGTCAGGAAATTTGTGCAGAGTTGTAGAGTTTTTCAAGTTGCAAAAGGGAGTAGTCATAATGTTGGATTGTATAAGCCTTTGATAGTTCCATAGAGACCTTGGGAGGATATCAACATGGATTTCATACTTGGTTTATCGAAGACACAAAGAGGTAATGATTCTATATTTGTGGTAGTGGATAGATTTTCAAAAATGACACATTCCATACCTTGTAAGAAGACAACGGATGCAGTACATGTAGCAGACTTGTTTTTCAAGGAAGTAGTCAGATTACATGGATTACCTAGGATTATTTTTTCAAACAGAGATACGAAATTTGTTGGTTACTTTTGGAGGACACTTTGGAAGAAGTTAAAGATAGATTTGAAGCTTAGTTCTACTTTTCATCCACAAAGGGATGGATAGATAGAGGTAGAAAATAGGAGTCTGGGGAACTTACTGAGATGTTTGGTTGGAGAGAAGACTAGAAGTTGGGATTTAGTTCTCGCACAAGCAAAATTTGCATACAATAATTCAGTAAACAGGAGTACCATAAAGACACCTTTTGAGATCGTTACTGGAGTTCATCCTAGAGGTATATCAGAGTTGAGAGACATCAGTATGGAAGATAAAAGGAGTGTAGAAGTAGAGGAATTTGTAGAACATATGAAGAAAGTGCATACTCAAGTAAAGGAGAAATTGGAGGATATGAACCAGAAGTATAAGGAGAAAGCAGATGAAAAGAGGAGACATAAGGAGTTCAAAGTTGGAGATGAAGTGATGGTGTGTTTGAGGAAGGAGAGATTTCCAATTGGTAAATAAAATAAGCTCAAGATGAGGAAGTTTGGACTCGGTAAGATTTTGAAGAAATTTGATTCAAGAAATGCATATGAAGTGGAGTTACCAGATGACATGGGTATATCACCTATATTCAATATTGTAGATCTACATCAGTACCATGAAGCAGAATTCAGTGAAGACAGTAAAGAAAAATTGGAGAATCAGTTTCCTAAACAATAATCAGATGAGATAGAAGACATTTTGGATGTCAGAGATGGGAGGAAAACACGTGGAAGACAGTACAAAGAATATCTTGTGAAGTGGAAAGGTAGACCAATGGAGGATTCTTCTTGGATTTCTCAAGTTGAGGTAGACCGTATTGGTTTTTCTTTAGTCTCGACAAAGTGAGGGACTCACTTTTCAAATAACCCCAAATTTTTTATGCAGGAGCATCCTTGGTTCTTGGCAATCTTGCATCAACCAAAAATATTTTTCTTTCAATTTTTTTTCTTGTTCAATTCAAGTCAGAAGATTCATCATATTTTCTCACCAGACCTCACGGATCTATGTTTACATTGTGGACATGTTCATTTTTCTTATTCCCATATTTGAGCGCGATTGGATATTTTTCTAACAAGTTATCACTTCCAGATTAAGTGGTAATTTCTTGAACCAACACTAGAATAATTTTCAAACCTAACGGCTAGTTCGATCACTTGTGGATCTTTCCCATGACTTGCGGATCCTTACGATGTGTTTCGAATTGTTTTGTGGAGTGTCCCCGACCTTAATTATAGGTTCACACTTCATCCATGCATTCAGCGAGGAGTAATTCAAATTTGAGGCCAACCTATTCATGCACAAGTTGCATTTTCTTTCATTAGAGATTGTAATGATCTTTGGCTGACACAGATGATTCTAGATCTCAAAACACGATATAAAACATTGTAATCGATCATTAGAAAGCAGCAAAGTTAGAACATACGATTTGTTATGTAATATTTTTGCTCGCATTAAGGAGCCTATAGGAAGATGGTATTTTGAACATGCTGTATCAAGCCTGTGAGCCGAATTTGTAAGCCTGGATGTTGTCAGTTGTTTGTAATCAAATTTTTTGATAATAAGCAAGTTTGAATCTGCATTTTCCTCCATATTTCGTGTTGCTTTTGTTGTGTTACTCTTGCTGCATGGTCCAGATTGTTCTCTTTGAGGACCCTCCTACCGTGGCTATACCATCTCCTAAGACAGGTCAAGCTGTAATTTTAAATACATAATTTCTTGATCCATTTTTGTTAACACCTTTTTGAAATTTTCATTTTCTAATTTATGTTGTATGTTCTTTTCCTCCATCTTTTTCAATTCCTCAATTTCTCACTTTTGTTTTGCAACTATTTGCTCCACCCTAGTCAATTGTAGCAAAATTGGGTTTCTTTTAAAATTATTTTCATCTTCTTCTAATGAGGTCATCATTGGACCTTTTCCTTTGGCCGAACTATGTTGCAAGTGGAATTCTTCTTGTATTTATCCTACAACCATTGTGGCTTCCTAAAAAATGGGATTATCTTCTTGCGTTAAAGTTTCATTAATGGGGGAATCTTGCTCCTCCAAAAAGTATATAGTTGGAGTCCTTGCTAGGGTTCTTCCTTACTTTTATTATATAATTGTTCAATACTAGGGGTTGGTTTCGATTTTTTTATGCTTACTTCTTTAGAGATGAGGAAGTGGGTTGCATGATTCTTTCCTACCTTTGGTTCTTTTATTTTTAGGCTATCTCTTTTCTCCTTCATCGCCTAAGGAGACTATGTCCACCCATTTTTGAGAGTTAGGGCTCTCCTAGATTGATTGTTTTTTAATTTCTTTTTCTATGGGTATTTGCTCAGAGGTTCCAAAAATTTCATGTTTATTTGGAGAGTGCTTAGTGTTTGTAGCTTGTTGGCCTAAATTATAAGGATTTTCTTTAGAAGTAGCTCTAAAGGGTTCCCCTATTTCTAATTTTTGGACTTTATTTTCTAGAGTTTGTAAGAATTTTATCCATTTTTTTTTTCTATTTTATAGTTTATGAAAATTTGGTGTCTACATAGCAATATAATCAAGTCATGGTGTTGTAAAGGGTCTGCTCCTTTCTTATATATATCCATCATTATTTTAAACTCATACAGATATAGGGGTAGGTTAACTTTCAATGTTGGGTTTTCTACACCATGATATAGGTGAATCAACATTTTGAATGTTAGACTCGCCACCACAACAAAATTCCCTTCACAAGTGAAATATTTCATCATCCATGTGATGACTAACCTCCATGGTTTGGGAATGGTATCCCTCTTAATTTATTTTTTATCACCCTTCTTGTTAATTGTAAATTGGAGGATGTTTTCTCCTTCTTTAATGAAATTAGATATCATGTTTTGATATATACGTTGTCTCTTTCCATACAAATCAATTCCTTCAACATTAAATTCTAGAAGCTCTAGAGATAAGTTCAATGCTTACCTTGAACTTTTATCATGATATTATTGTAGACCCTTTTTGAGAAATTCTAAACAAAATGCTCTACTAATTTTGGGTGGTAAACTTCAAAAATTTGTAAAAATTAAACCAACCTATTGCTTTGAAATCATTCATTAATTCTTGACCCTAGAGCAATTTCTCTAGGGAGTCCAGTTAGGCCTTCCTCTTCATTCCTACTGTTACTCTTGTGAAGGAAGGTACTACTAGAATTGAGTACAAAGGAATTTTTACACAATCTAGTTGATTGCAAGAAAAAAATTGCAAGGGAAGTTTTTGAGTGAAGGTTGAGCTTAACACAAAAAATAAGGTGAGTAATTGGTTTTATTTGGCAAAATAATGAAAATGAATGTGAAATATTATTATGCCACCTTCATCACATGAGACAGAGAAAAGGTGATGCAATCTTATTCATTATTTGTTATTATGGAAACAAAGATATCATTACTATTTAATGGATTATTTAATAATCATTACATCCTTAATTAATAATAATGTACATACTTGTCAATCTCTCATGAAAAATCATATCTTCCTGCCAAGATTTGATGTATGGTATTGTATCTTGATATTCACTTCTCGTTAATGTGAATGAGATCATTTATTACTCAATATTTTGAACTCTCTTTGTTCAAATGTTAGTTAATGATTCTGACACATTTAATGTAGAAATGTTTAAAACTTGATTTCAAAATTCTTTTGAAATTATTATCTTGAAATAAATTAATGTGGTGGTTTGGAGCATTGCTAAAAGACACAATCAAAATTCTAAAGCATTATTGAAGAGGCACAAGGGGGCTTACAAAGCATCATTGAAGAGATTCTTTTGGAGCAGCATGAGTGAACTTCTAGAGCATCAGTGAAGGGATGCTTCTAGAGAAACATGAGCATGATTTCAAAGCATTGTTGAAAGAATGCTTTCAAAAGAGACAATGAACAAGTTTATGGGGCATATTAAAAATGCAAGGTTGAGACGCATTTTCCCAACATTGTTAGTAGATGATGAGTTCATGTCAACACATAAAGCTATGATAGTGTCAATTCAATGTCAATTGGTTATGATTGTTAAGTGTCAAGTTTATGTTAATTCTTGTGGGTTGCAAGTTTCAAGGTTTACTATTGTGTGCCAATAATGGTGGAGAGTTAAAACAGAAATTGTGGCAACATTTGTTTGATGCACATTAATAGAAAACTCATAAAAAATTGTTAGACTTTTCAATGACCTATCTTGGTTCCCGCTAACCTAGAGACACCTAAAAATCCAAATGTGTTCCTATTAAGAACAAATACTATGGGATTGAACTGGAATAGAAAATTGTGAATCTTGTGATTAGGAATTGATGAATGGCAGTTTGAACTAATAATGGGTTGAGAGTGTGGAATTGGTGCAAATGGGGCTACGGTAATGCCAAATGTATGGAAATGTGTGACAAGGGGAGGAGCCAAACTTAATATAGTATATGAAATTTGACTTAAACAAAAGGAAAACCAATTTCTTTTGAGATAAGTTCCACACATTACATTAGAATAAACCAACAATGTTATGTTTAACTAAGCCTCTTGTTTAGACTTATATGTTAGTTACCCTTTTCTAAAGTTTTGATTTTAAACAAAAATGAAATTTATTTACTAAAATGCTTAAATAAAGTAAATTTATGAAAATATATGAGAATAGAGAAATAAAAATAATTAACTAATAACAAAAACAAAAAATGCAAACAATAGGGAACCTAGGGTGTAAATTTGAAAGCCTCTACTTGGGACCCTAGAGTATCATATTCTTCATACTTTAGTTTTTTGTTCATATATGATATGAAGGATATGATACCAAAGTGCTAACATCTTTAATTTAGGAAAATTCACATCTAAACATCAAAGTGAGCACAAGATATAATGTGAAATTGCAAGGTATGCAATTTTTGACATTACATTTTGCCCTCACTCTAGCGGTCATATGATGTAAACTATATGTGTACAATAAAGTAATTGCAAAAATTATAAATATACTAAAAGATAGCGTAGAGGATGCAAAATCTTCAAATGAGGTGCATATGCCCCCAGAAAGAAGACTTGCAAAACCAATCTATGAATATCTTGTACACGACACAAACATTATATAAAATTTTGCAAAACAAAAATGTTAGCCAACTCTTAGACTAACTAGAAAACACATCACATACGAAAATAAAACACAACGTGAGTAATCATGCAAAACAAACATACAAAAACACTCAAAAGAAGAAGAGAAATGAATAAGATAGAGATATGTAAAAGAGGCATTTTCTAGCAATGTGTTGTTAGAATGAGTGTCAGGTAAGGCTAGCTACATTGTAGGGTGACCATGAAAAATGTTACAAGAAGGTAAGACATATGAGGACCCATAGGCTAACAAGTTGCATTATGCTTAGTGGCGCATATGCTACCAACACTATAGAGAGTATAACTAGTGCCATGGAGGTAAATGCTTCAAGGAGCATATAAGTGTAGTGTGTGCTATGAGAGCCCCCCTTATAATTATTGTATGACGCAAATAATGCAAGTTATTTTAAGGTAGAGAAAGGGAAAGAAAGATGTTGGAACAAAGGAGACATCAAAAAGGATGTTGGAAGCATGAAACACATGACATTGTACTCGTGGTATGATATCACATAATTTAGGAATGTTGCATAGAAAGATACATCACTTTATAACACAAACATTAAGGGATCTAGTGGCTTGGGGTCAATATAAATATATGAGTAATCATAATCATACTCTTCATATAGAAAGAATTAAAATGTCATCTCTCCAAACCATATGGAACTACAAGTACAAAGGAAGAAATAAATATGACAATATAAAAAATTTGGGTCATGGAAAAGACCTAAATACCTCCACACTTTGCATTGGCCCCAAAGTGGAAAATCAATATACAACAAATAGAAGAATATGACAATAGGTTCACCCCCTATATCCATGTACCTACAAGGGTAACATGAGTCCTTTAGGGGAAACTAACAAACACAAACAAGCATATGCATGAGGATAACAAAACAAATATACAAAAACTTATGTTCTAATGAAATAAAGGTACTACTCTAATTGATTAGCATCAAACAATATATTGTCCTCACAATCTTGATCATATTAGGGAGGATGAGCTTTGTAGAGGAAGAATAGTCAAAGCAATATTAGGCGTCTCACCTCTAGCAAGGGATAAGAAACAAGCTACAAGTACAACATCATCTTGAGTATTTTGTGAGGTATGTGGTAATGATCATGTGAATATCAATGACAATGTTGAAATGTCCACAAAGGACTCAAACAAGTGTTCCTTGAGAGGGAAGGTATGTGATTCCTTCTCAAGATATGTGGCAAGTGGTAGATCATTACTAACATCCTCAATGAGAGCACGAAGAGGATCAAAAGAAAGTAAAATTTCCTCTATAAAAAAATTAATGAACAATCTAGAGGTGGTGGAGAAAGTGGGTTGAGCTTTTGCTTGCAATATGGCAAGGTAAACTAATGTTTTGTCTTTCTCTCGGGAGGTGGGCAAGGGATGTTTATGTCAATGGTGGTGGGGCAAAGGATATCAGGAAAGACCTAGTGTTGGGTATGTCGAAAGGGAATGCGAGAAGTAGAGGTGGGACTGGAGATCACACTAATGTTAGGCATGTCCAAAGACAACAAAAATGAAGGCATGTCAAATAAATGAAAGGAGAATCCATCGAAGGTGCCAAGACCACTTGCACCCTTTTGGGGTTAGGCTCGTTTGGGTCCTAACAAGGGACAAAAGGGGTCACAATAGGAGGATGTAGAGGTGGAGAAGGAGATTTGGGAATTACTAGATCAGGAGGCAGTCGCATAGGAGGATGATGCTCAATATTGGGGACTTTTAAAGTAGCTTGCTCTCTAGTCGCAACACACCAACAAAACTTGCATTTTCTCACAAGCAAAAATGATAGGCCTTAGATTGAGTTGTAGGAGGGTGGTATCTCTTTGTTTTGGTTATTGGGAATTTCTTGTCTAGGATATAGGAGGAACAACCACAACATTCGAAGGCCGAGAGACAAGGGTGCATGAGGTGGGACCCACAGGGTAGCTTTCCTCTTTTTTCCAGAGAGGTAGGTGGAGGAATTGAAGTTACCATTAGAGGGTGAGGACCAACTAATGCATGGGAAGGTTTTCCTCCTATGGGTTGTTTTCCCTTTACTTTCAAAGAGGCAAGTGGGGGAATAGAGGGAACCACATAGGGAAGAAAAACCTAAGGGGAGGGTCTATGCAACATGGGTGTTTTTCCTCTTTCTACCATAAAGATAGGGGGCAAAACTATAGGTACCATTAGAGGCTATGAGATCACTAGGAAAACAAGAGGACATACCAACACAGGTTGTTTATCCTTGGCTTGGGAATAGCTCACCCCCACAATGAGTGGGGCGAGCATCCACCATAGCTACCATATCAACTAAGGAGGACAAAGGCCTAAAGGGAGGAGATTCCAATGCCTTGAAAGCAAAAGAAAAATATTTTGGAAATGGGTCAATGTAGATTTGCATATTTCGGTTGGGTTTTGCAATGGACTTGTTAAATTTGTCAAGAACATTTGAAAGTTGGATGGTACTAAAGTCGATGTGGTCTTAGATGATAGGTTGGAGATGCATGCAACGCTCGATATCATGACCAAGAACTCAATGGAATTGGCAAATCATCTCTAGGTCATAAGAAGATGAGAGTGGCTGATTTGTAGGAAAAGGATGAATTGAAGGTAGTTGAAAATTATTTTTTAAGAAGTTTTTGTAAAATGTTTGTGGAAAGACAAACAATTTTATAAATCATTGATGTCTTGCTCAACAATAAAAGCATATAATGTTTGAGATGTGTTAACTACATAAGCATTGCTTTGAGAATATTTGCTTTTTGAAATTTTGGGAGGATGTTGAATTGCCAATGACATCAAAGGGAGTTGATGAGGTGGATCCTCAACTACTAGTAGTCCCACAAAGCAATGAGAAAATGAATTGTATTTCATTAATAGTATCTTATCTCGAAGCAAAGGCTATAGATTGTTGATGAACACTCGTACATCAAACTTCAACAACACATAAGGGATTTGTGAAAACAAAGGTTGACATCTGGAAATAAAATATATTAACTTTATTTATTTTGTCCTTCTTTACAATGTATGAGGCCAATAAAGGTGACCTGTGACACAATGTTAGTTTGGAAGTGTTGCAAAAATTGATTGACTAATTTATCAAAAGAATTGATTGAATGGTCAAGAAAAGAGCAAAATAATCCAACATGGTATCTTTTAGAGACCATGGAAATAATTTTGTTAACAATACTTCCTAAAAGAGAGAATCTTTGCACCATGTAGTGAAGGAAAATACATGCATTTATGGATCTTTCTTACTGTTGTATTTCTCAAACCTTGGCACCTCAAACCCCATGGGTAGCTAAGCAAGAATATGTAGCGATAAAAGACTTCTATAATATGGAGGAATTAGAGGTTGATTTAAAGTAGTTCCAATAGAAGCTAGTTGATATGGTAATTGTCCAACATTTTCCATTAATTGGATTATGACAAGGTCTATTGTATGTGTGAAAATGCTAGATATATGCATTCCCTAAAAAACCTAAAGTTAAAGTGATAAGATGGAGGTACAAACCTAGTAAACATAGTATGAGCCCCTACTAATTGTGGAACAATCCTAGCCATAAGTTTAGTAGTGACCATATGGAAGGTTGGAACTAAAATCAACAGAGATAACTGTGTGCCAATTATTTTATAATGTAAATCATGAATGTCCCCAAAAGCTATAGTATAAGTCAAGACATCGTCCTAAACAATGTATGCCAAGCCTTGAAGAAATTTCAATCCTTTAGAATAATTATTATTTAGCATGTTTCTAATGGCACTAAGGACAAGCATGTCCTCAAAAGAATGGGTGTCCTTAGCCAAAAATTCTTGAAATTTATCCAAATGTTGATCTAAGTTTTGAAGATGAGAATCGGAGATCTACAAGGCAACCTCGTGATTGAAGTATGCATCCATGCAAGGAGAACCAATGGAAGGAGAAACTACTTGTATAGTTATTTGAGGAGTTGGTGAAGGCATTCTAGTAATAAAATGTTCATGAGAAAATTTTGGATCAACACTTTAGGCCAAAACTCAAAGTAAGAGTTTGAGTAAAATATTTTATGTCAAAACTCAAAGACTCTAGTACTAAGAACAAGGAAAAATACCTTTGACGCTAGTATTAAGACTTTAAGACTCTAGTACTAAGAACAAGAAAAAATACTTTTGATATTTGAGGTTTTTATTTAAAAGAGGTTGTGTAGAACAACCAATCTAAGACTCTAGTACTAAGAATAAGAAAAAATACCTTTGATACAATCTAAGACTCTAGTACTAAGAACGAGAAAAAATACCTTTGATATTTGAGGTTTTTATTTAAAAGAGGTTGTGTAGAACAATGGATTCACCAAATTGTAGTGTATGAAATTTGACTTTAACAAAAGAAAAATCAATCTTTTTAAAGCAATCCACACATTACATTAGAATAAATCAACAACATTATGTTTAACTAAGCCTGTTGTTTAGACTTATGTGTTGGTTGACCACCTCTAAAATTTTGATTTTAAATAAGACTGAATTTGATTCACGAAAATGTTTAAAGAAGGTGAATTGGTGAAAATAACTGAAAATAGATAAATAAAAATAATTAGCTGATAACATAAACAAAAAAAGAAGACAGGGAACTTGGGGTATAAATTTGAAAGCCTTTGCCTAGGACCCTAATGCGAGGTGAGAATGTTCACAAGGCATTGTCATCTTGTATGAATAGAGAACCAAAAATAGTATACAACTTAAAAGATCTCCCTACATACATAGAAATCAAGACAAATTTTGAAAGCGATGGAATAATTAAGATAATAGAATTAACTTTCCTAATTCCACTATTATGTTCAAAAGATGAAAAGAAAATAGACTAGACTAAAAATCAAATGGATGGTCTAGAGAAATATCACCAAATACAACTTCACCTCGAGCAAACCTACAATAACAGAGGAAAGAAATTAACTTTTGGTAGTTGTTTAGGAGTTTGCCTCAGTCAAATCTCGTATTGGTCTTTCAACCTCTATGATAGCCTCGTTTATTTCATAGTAGTATAATCTAAACTGAATGAGATGCTAAATGCAAGCAATGTTAGCACTTAGGAGTCAAAAACTCAAATGAAATAAAGGAACAATAAAACAAGAATACTATCACCTTTGGAGCTTGAAACCACCAAAAAGAATAGTATTAGTTGTTGTAAATTGTTGTCACAACTCTACGAATATCAAATTCACAATGAATATGTTGTTTGCATGCACAATAGGATGGTAGAAGCTTCACAAAATGATCATGAAGGTTGCTATTTTTTGCTTGAAAGAGATTTTTTTCACTTTTCGTTTAAGTCTAGAATAATGAATCCCCTTTTTCCAAATTGGCATGAATAGAGAGAAACAAGGGTCAAATGATTGCTCAAACCATTCGTAGTTGTTACCTCCTTGACTTTCAATATTAGCAAGGAAATAGTAACACCCAAATGACCACTAGAATCACGAAATTTTGTAGGATGCTATTGCATCATGCGGACATGTGCACTCTCGTCCAAGAAAAATTAGATTCAAAAGCCAAGATCATTACAAAAGTACAAAAGATTAATATCAAAGTGCTAGCATCTTGAATTTAAGACAATTCACATCTAGATGCCAAAGTGAACACAACTGTCATGCCCCGAATCCCAAAACCCCGCAACCTATCCTACACTAATAATAATCGTTGACTAAGGAGGATATTAAATAGCAATGATTTCCTAAGGTGACGCTAGACTTTGATTAAAGGCAAACCTTTATTAAATTATAAGTAGCAATTCTACAAGGGGTTGAGGGGAATTAGGGGAATTAATAAAAGGAATAATTAACAATAACAAAAGTGTTAAAGGTAGCGATAGGTGATGAAAGCGTGTGTCCCATTTCTAAGGTAAGGGTGTGGATGAAAAGAACTCCTCCCCCTTCCCCCCTTCCCTTCTGGAAGATATTAAAGGAAGAAAAAATTATTTGAGAGTGGCATCAATTGGGATGATTGGATGATTGAATCATTGGATGAACTAGAAATCTAAATCAAGGATAAATTGAAATTTGATCTGAATAAGAAGGCAGTAAGAAATTAGAATTATGAAGCAATGATAATTTGACAATTCTACAAGGGGTTGAGGGGAATTAATAAAAGGAATAATTAACAATAACAAAGGTGTTAAAGGTATCGATAGGTGATGAAAGGGTGTGTCCCATTTCTAAGGTAACGCTATGGGTTTATTTGAGAGGGGCATCAATTGGGATGATTGGATGATTGAATCATTGGATGAATTAGAAATCTGAATCAAGGATAAATTGAAATCTGATCTGAATAAGAAGGCAGTAAGAAATTAGAATTATGAAGCAATGATAATTTGACTTAATAAGGCAAACTTTATATGTTTGTAGTAGTTGGTATGTCACATATTTGAATCCCATATTTAGTAGTTTGTGAATTTAGTAAAGAACATATTTATTTATTTAATTAACCTGCTAGTTCATCAAGAACCTTAGGATTAGTAATTATTTATTTGATTTTCATAAAGCAAACATATTAAGAATAGGCAAGGAAACATACTAGGGAGATTGCAGGAGTACGGGTCCCCTCAATTAAGTAGGCCACCCATTGAGTTGGATTGCTTGTGGACCAAGAGGTCCAATTGACTTGGTTGGTTGTTCAACACCCTTGGACTTAGTTGTGGAGGACAATCTCCTAGAGCCCTATTGTGCTTTCCCCCTCAAGTTCCTAATATGGTTGGCTATAGTGTGCATGTTACATTATCATTTTGTTTGGTGATTATTTTCCTAAATTCAATTGCTATTGTGTAATTTAGTGAAAGAATGCTTTTGTAAATAAATTGTATTATTGGATTTGTTAATTTTGGACAAAATTTGGTACTCCCTCAATAGGGGACATTACAATATTATCGTGGCTTATGCAGGACTTAAACCAAAATTCATATCCTTTAAAGGACATTTCAATTGGTAAATTTACAATCTTAAATGCTTTAAATTTCTTATTGTGGATTCTAATTGTGCTTTTAGGGCAAAATCTAAGAATATCCCAATTAAGGGACATTACAAAAACATATAGTGTTAAATTGCAAAGGTATGCAATTTTTGGCATTAAACTTAGCATGATGTGTGTCACATGCTAACACTGCATCAAAATGGCCCCAAAACAAAATTAGAATTTTGCATGAAACTGTAAATTTTACCCTTACAATACTAATAATGAAGACAAATGTGACCCTAATAAACAATTAAATGATTTTTACATATGAGCTAGAGCCCCAATCCGCTAAGCATAAACTCCTTAACATTTTATCTCATTGCAACTACAAATGTGCATTCTAGACGCCATGTGCTTGAAAATTGCAAGGCACGAAAAGTAGAAATTGACCCATCCATGAGAAGGAAGACTAGAGTGCACACAAGTATTGATGCCAATATGGCCAAAGAGAAATCTAATAACATAGGGAAGCACCAAATAATAATTCAGGCAACTAAATGTATGGTAACAATGTATCCTAAATAATAATTGTATGAGAGAACCATGATTGCCTAGTCAACAATGTTGTAGCAAATTTATTCAATTACAAAATCACATGGATATTATGACAAGAGTGAAGCATATTACCATCCTAGAAAGCAGTAGTATTACAATGAACAAATTGAAATCTTCAAATTGTTGTCAATTCACTTTCTCCAAAAGGTTGAGACAACCAATCTTCAATAATGGAGTAGAACCTGTGCAATTTCTCATTGTGGAGCTCAAATTTCAAAGTTTTTCTCATACACAAATATCAAGAGACGTCTTTGGAAGAAATGAATTTTGCTTGCACCACCAAAATTATGTAGCATCAAGCAAATGCTAGAAAAAAATAGATCCCCTTTAAAACTCCATATTTCATCCACCTTTTACATGATATTCCTCCAGATTCCAAGGACAAATAGCTCTAGTTTTTCTTGGATGTCTTATACAGTAAGAAAGGTTTGCACCATCAAATGGGAGGCCTATGCTTTGCTGCAATCTTGTCTTCATGTGCATAGATAACTTTGCGTCAGAGTGAAAGGCTCATCTCACTCTAATCTCATGCAGATTTTTGTAATACAAATTTATAATGGAGTCAATATGCAACTCTGCACAACTAGAGATTATCTACAAATATGTAAAGGTGAGCCAGTGCACCCTGATCATCATTTTGCTCCATGACACAATTGTGTAATCAATACATATACAGAATATTGATCGCACAAGATGGATGATAATAGTAGTAAAGTAGGCAATCAATTTTCATGGATAACAAAAACACAATTAGCTTTTACTGGCCAGGAAGGTAAAGCCAGAACATAAACGAGAACCCTAATAAACATGTTAACTCCATTATGCCACACATCATTAACTACAGGAACACCAAGTAAAGGTTGTCACCTGAGAGTAACAAACAATCAAAATATTCAGAGATTCTTACCTTGTAAGCTAGGTTCTCAATATTTCAAAACCCAACATAGTGACCAAAGCAATTTTAAACTGCCCTTTTAATTTGAAATCCCAAAGGAAGAGCAGCTAACTGCATCCAAACTAGTAACACTAGAGACTCACCTCAGTAGAACTGAAGCCAAGTTCTTGAGCTATATAAATAAACTCCCGCGATTTTAAAAACCCAATGCCAGCCATAAGTCACTCACAATGAAATATTCCTAGTTGCATTGAAACAGTTAAGTCTACACTTTGACCACCTAGTCCCTGGAGAGGCAATTAGTTAACCCTATTGTTTCCTGTAAAAGAAACTCCTGCAACCAGCCAAAAACGTAAATGAGTGCAAGCACATACATATATGGATGCAGAATAATATTTTGATAAAAAAAATTGACAAGATTCAGCTCACAAGTTTGCACAGAATTGTGCATTGGAAAGCACCCACATCAAATTATGTTGAGCAAGGGTCTTGGCATATATGTAGAAGCACTCGAGGGATTTTCTGCTAACATACTAAATGGTGTGCTGGATCATTAAACTATAAATGGTGGATCAAAGGACTCAACTCCCTTATCCACCACTATTCTGGAAAACCAGAATAGAAATTGGGAAATACCACACCTTTTAATTTGTCCCAGACCCATTTCACTTCATAACATGCAAATGGCTCTGAAAAAAAAAAAAAGTTCATATTTTGTCAAAAAATATTGCACTGGTTCTAAGTTGAAAATAGAAATTGGGAAGGGGCGCCGGTCCTTGCTCGGTTGGTTAAGGTGTTCCCTGTAGCAGGGCGCCCACCATGGGTTCGACTCTCCGGCGCTCCCGTGGTACCGGTTGGTGTGTCCCGCCAGCACTGCCGGTCACGGTAAAAAGTTTACCGGCGGTGGGGGGTTATATGGGGGGCCGTGCTGCACCCGATTCCCCTCGTTAGAAAGAAACAACAAAAAAAAAAAAAAAAAATAGAAATTGGGAATAGTCCCACCACCTTTCAATGAAATCTACCACGGAATTGTCTATAAGAGGGTAGCATTTCTCAAAGTGATGGCATGTTAACGAGGAGATTCACAGATAGAAGCTACATGTTTCACTGGTTTAATTTATAACCCTTTGCCATGATCCAAGTGTGAATAAAGACTCGCCAGGGGAAACAAATGGTTGCCAAACATTCTATACAACTCAGAGTTCATAATCGCTGTAGGTTAGCTGCATTCCATCTTCTTACTTAACGGATTTGCTCTCTGGCATACAAGACTTCACCAACACCGGATACACAATAGTCCATGCTTACCAGGAAGACAGCACAGAAATGCACAGGATGTCAATTATCATGGTCTAGCAGGTTTTGCAATGGTTTGTGCCAGAAATACAATATGCTCTGCAGTAATTACCAACATTCACAGATGACATAGATTTTAATGCAACTTGCAAAAGAACAATGAGTAATTGGAAAAATATATTATGAACAATATCATGCAAAAATGATACCAACATTTACAGATGACATAGATTTTAATGCAACTTGCAAAAGAACAATGAGTAATTGGAAAAATATATTATAAATAATATCATGCAAAAATGATCTAACCACGATCAGGCTTTTGTTTAGATTTTTGAGGAAAAAATAAATTTCCGGTACTAGACTACAACTAGGGGGTAAACTCGTGATGGACAAACCCTGGACATGTCAGAAAAGGCATCATCATATATTACCACGAAAAAGACAAAAAAAAAACAACAAAAGTAGATTAACTGGAATGGAAAGAACAGCCAATTACAATGACACAATTCAAAAATGTGTTATAACAACCAAAAGACTCGAGAGGGTCAAAGTTACAAGTATAACATCAAAGACTAACTAACTAGAGGGTTAAATTATGATGGATAAACCCTGGTCATTATCATAAATTAGAGGTCATCATATGTAAGGACTATATTAAGCTGCAGTCACTTTCAAAAAATATTCTGTAAAATCAGTTACATGAGAAACATGAAAGGCTTCCTGGTACTTTCTAATGAAACTGTAAAAGCATGTTGTGTCCTAAATCATCAACAGCAGAACTGCATCAAGTTATAGTCTTATAGAGTATGTATTAAGTATGTTTCACTTATATAGCATTTAACTTCTAGAACAACTCAAATGCTCCTAGTCTATAAAGACAAAATGGTAAATAATAGAATAACTCGTACAATGATACAGAATGAGAATTTTCAAAATTTGTGAATTTGACAAGTATAATTATTAATTGCTTAATACATTCACTTCAATTAAACTACATCAATCCCCTACCCATTTCCTCTTGTCCTTCAGATCTTCTAGGTTCTGAAGATTTTCTCTTCCTCTTCCCAGATTCTTTTGATTCTGTACCTTCTTCAGATTCAGATGTATTCCTTGTCCTGAAAGATATGCGGAAATTATCTTTTGAACCAAAATTTTCATCAGAATTAACTCCAGGTTCCTCTGGAGCAATAGAATATGGGCTCCCTAACTGAGTGGCCTGTAATTGGTCTTGTGAAATGGATATGTGAGGTTCTCGATCCTGAGAATTGTGTGCTCCTCTGCCTGTTCCTGATGACTTATTGCCAACCATAGATGGATTTGACCCCTGTAATTCTTCAGTTGAAGCATTTCCTTTTGGATATCTCTCTTTGTTTGTTCTTCGTCTTTTCATTTTACGACAAGATGAGCAGTACCAGTTACGCTTTGGAATGGCAGAAAGTCGTGGCCTTACACAGTATATGTGATAACCATCATCACATCCATCACAAAGGACAATTTGATCATCATTTTCATCAATTCGACAAATCATACATATACATGATGGACAATACCAATTTGCTGGAGGATTACATTTAAGAGGAGGTTTCAAGCAGCCTAAATGAAAATATTTGAAAAGACAATTAGTATTGGCACATTCTATAAGATTGTCACTGTCTCTCTCTCCAGAAGAACATACTTTGCAAAGCTTAACTGGTGGTTCACCATTCAGTTTCTCCTCTTCTGTACTGGCATGGACTTCTGTATCTTCTCTGCCTGCACCTTCATCTTGGTTTATATCAACATCTTCTTTATTACCATGCACACATGCCACATTTTGTTCACAATAAGTTCCCATATGCCCTTCACCAGTATGAAATTCAATAACTGTACTATTCTCTGGTTCCAACTCCTTACTGAATCGTTCACAAACTATACAATGGTGTCCCTCCATCCCATTATATTTTGGTATAGACTTATTGCCCTTTCCTGATGCAACACAACAAGCACAGAACCAACCTCCACTTGGAATGTTCTCGAGGGCAGGAGAAATGCAATATGTATGATAAGCTGCTTTGCATGCATCGCAGAGTACGATACAATTTTCACGCTCATTACCCCCACAAGATCTACAAACACGGTTGTCGGCTGATAATTTCAATTTTTCACCATATGAACTATCACACTGTTTATTTGATACACATTGAGGTATAGTATCCACATCCTTGGATGCAATATCTTCGTTGGGAGATGTATTTTCAGCCTCCAGTCCACCACTTAACCTTCCATTCTGCCCATTTTCATTCTGCAAACTCAAACAAACCAGAAATGTCATAAGCCTTGGCAATAGACAAAAATGAGTAAGAAAACATAGAAAACAGCTCTGGAGTATAACAAAGGAGATAAATCACCGCAAATATCTAATATCTCTAGAATTCAGCAAACCCTTTGAATGCTACAATGCATACCAAATTACTCAAATTGCTAGTAGTATTATGCTCTTCAGCCCTAACATTACAACCCGGCTGGTTGTTAGCCTCAGACAGATGGTGCTGGTTCAAATTGTGAAGAGGTTCATGTAGACGCTCTTCGGTGTCTGATCCTGCTTTTGTGTTTTCAGAGCCATCAATCGGACCTTTGTCTCCAGCTTTTTCTCCAAACAAAATAGCTACCTGAAAAACCAAAAAACTGAATTAAATGAGTCAACAGGCACATTGAGCATTCATGGTATTCACTTTCAAAAGAGAGATTGGGAGTTCACATGGACAATTAATTAAAATCTATAAGTGGAAAATTGTAAACTGGAGCTGGTGCAGTGCTTCCATGATTGGTTAGGACATAACCAGTTGATAGTTGCACAATTCCATCCAAATACAAC
Organism: Sequoia sempervirens; assembly: GCA_007258455.2. Taxonomy (NCBI): domain Eukaryota; kingdom Viridiplantae; phylum Streptophyta; class Pinopsida; order Cupressales; family Cupressaceae; genus Sequoia; species Sequoia sempervirens. Next base: position 27,106 of record VDFB02356674.1, on the reverse strand, counting down.
ATAAGGGAAGGTGGATATCCCACGTCACCAGAAACATGGCACCATGTTATTGTTTCAAGTTGTCTTTACCTCTCTTATGTAAACAATAAGAAATTTGGGCCACTTGACCTCCAACCCTTACTTCCTACTCTATTGCCATTTCTCATTTCAAACAGAATTGCACTGTAATACCTTTCAACCCAATAGTAATTCCATTAAAATTTGATATTCAAGAGTACATAGGGATAGTCTCTTTAGATTCTTAGAACCTTTAAAGTTAAAAAGTAATACATTCTCATTTTTGGAAGTCGAAAATAATCTTTGGTCTCATGGTAATTAGAGAAAAACTTCTTTGAACTCCACTGTTACCAAGATTCATCTTGGAATTGAAATTCTTTAAGCAGAAAAAAAGGCCATGCAGTACTCTAGACTCCTAGAGTCTATGGTAGTAAATCAGCCATGCAAGCTGCAGATTAGAGATACTATATACTTCTACGGTCATAACAGGACAAAGCACAAAATATCTATAACCAACCTACTAATCTGAGCATGATACACAATTCCCAAGAAGCCTTGAAAAGGGGAGGGGTGGAGATTTGGATAGAAGAGGCCATGGTCACCTCACAAGAGGAAACTACAAGAGCTATCAGAACAGGGCTAGATCTGAATAAAAGATTGGGAGGGGAAAGGGGAGCAGAAGAGGGGAACAAGCAAAAGATTTAGAGCTCATTCAGAACCATCAGAACTTCCATCTCATTCTTCCAGCAAAAACAAAAACTTATCTTACATCCATTAAGCCAACAATTTAATAACAGATTCATTCCATTCATACAGAATACAAAATATGTCAAAATATACATTTTAAACATCTGAAAAAACAAAGATGTTCTAAAATGTAACAAATATTTCTTTATTTGGAAAAGATGTCAATATCCAACCTCTTTCTGGTAAGCAACCTCTGAATATTCTGAAAGCGAATTTGCAAGTACAATGATCTTTTGACCCACAGCACGTACATTCTCCCACATCTGCAAGATAATTTTAAGTCTAATCAGTTTTCTTGACATTGTATCTCATTGCCTTATTCAACTAAAAGAAGCAAAAAACGTATCTAAGACAAAATAATAACACAGTTAGCAATCATTGTACAAATAGCTTATATTCATACTCTTCTAGGTAGGAGCTATGAACCTAATCAAAGCCTTAATGTCTAAGAGTTTCACTCAGACCAATACAACATTATGCTACATGGGAAAATCAGGCACTAGAGCAGATTTGCAAAGATGTCTCACAAGGAACTATCCTTGATGAGGGCTTCTAAGTCACATTAGTAGCAACACATAACATGCAAACAGGATGTGGATAATGCAAATGCCAATTATTCTATGCTAATGCAAGTGAAAAATGAGATTTCCATGTGAAGTTTCCCAATACCCAAAGTTTTCTCCTTTCCTTGTTTCCACACATCCCCACTCCATATCTCCTAATCAGTTGAAAACAATTGACAAAATTCGATTTTGGAGAAGTTGGAGCATAAGGATTTTGCTTCAAACAAACCATGAAGCTGCCAATTTGGACATGAACCATGAGAGAAAGAAAGAAAGAAATAATTTACGCCGAAGGCGTATCCTACTATGAAGTGAGCGAAACTGTTTTTTACGCCCTACGGTTGAGATCATCCTGGAGACTATTGTAATGATCGCAGCCGTTGAGCCAGTCCGCTTTACTTTCTCGCCAGTCGCCGGTATTAATGCGCCTTCATCATATCAAACTTGCTGGCGCGCCGTCCGTATCAATGCACAACTATAAAGCGAATCTCATCTGTCAATCAGCTTCTGCGCTCCTGCTGCTGTCCACATCAGACGGTGTCCTTCTATGCTAATGCTGCTTAGATGACCATCAAACGAATCTCAGCGGTTCATCATTTTTTTGTTGTTCCCGTCGCTATCTCAGCCTTTCATCATTTTTCGTTGTATTTTTTAGCTTTCCTCGCTGCTATCTCAGTTGTTCATCATTTTTTGCCATTTTTTTGGCATTGATTTCTGCCCCTCCAAACTCTTCCTCACTTCTCCAATTTGGCGAGCTAGGTTTCGATGAGGGTTTTAGAGTATGTTTATTAAAATGAAAATTACGGCCAAGATCCTAATAATTAGCACATTTAGGTGTTAACATTATGGCATCCTTTAACCTACATATAATATATAATGTATGTTTTATATAATATAATTATACTACTTATTTTATATATTATATTCTTTAATTTAATAATTATTATATTTTATATAATACTTGTACAAGTAAATTTCAAATGTATATGTGAAAGGAATATTTGTATGAGAATATAATTATTTAAGTATTATTTTAATAGAGGTCATTTCTACGGTATAATTTATTTTTATATCGAAAGTATTTATGGTCATCAAATATATATGTATGTTTATTATGTATATATTTTTTCATATATTGAGTGTCAAAACAAATGTTAAAATATCATTTTTAAAAATAAATGTGAGAATTGTTCATGCAGCAAAGTCGGTTGATACATTCATTAATAAAATGTAGATCACAAGTTTGAATCATAACTTATTGGCATAGCAAGTTTTATAGTGTCCTTATCTTTATTGGTCACTAGTTTGAATCATAACTTATTGGCATAACAAGTTCTAGTGTGTCCTTATCTTTACTGGCATAAGGATTATGGTATATATTGTTACTGATTAAGATTTATATTCAATATTGAATTAATTTTCGAATATAAATATGACATTTTTTTAGTCATAGAAATAATTCCAAGACATTTTTTGAAGGTATTTAATTTGATGAAAATGAAAAAAAAATAAAAAGGTTGTATGAAAGTTTTTTTTACTTTCAAAAATTCAAACAAACAAATATATGCATTCATAATTAATCAACCATTATATTAATGCCTCACTATCCTTGAGATAATTCTATTCAAAATATCATATTATTTTTAATGTCAAATATGTAAGTGTGTATGTGTGTGCACGTGTATATTCTTATAATTTTGATAAACATACACATTACAATAGAGATGAGGAGGGAGGTTGTTAGGTCCAAAATCCTAGAACTTCTTACTTTCAAGGCTACCAATTTATGAAGAAGGTAAAACGAGGGTTCATCAACAAATTGAGGAGGATTAAAGGCCAGTTGAGAAGAGTGGGTAGTATCTCCTACACTTTGGGCTCAGCTAGACCCAAGAGGGTATTTTGAAAGGTGTCCTTAATAGGTTATACCAATTAAATTCTAACAAGATTGTAACAATCAAGAACCTTACCCATATGTACACTTGACCCTTATATGTATCATTGGGTCAAGATTAACTAATTGCATAAGACCTCTCCCTCTCTCTTTGTCCCTCCCTCCTTATTGACCATTCTCTCCCCCCTCTCTCTATCTCTCCCCATCTCTCCCTCCCTCGCTCTGTCCGTCCGTCCCTCCCTATCCCCTATCTCTCCATCTCTACCTTGTTCTCCCTTTCTCTTCCCATATATCTTTATCTCTCCATACTTCTCTCCCTCTCTCTATCTCCCATATTTCTCTCTCCCTCTCTATTTATTTATCTCCGATTCTCTCTATTTCTCTCTCTATGTCTCCTTATATCTCTATCTCACCATCTATATCTCTTTGTATCTCCCTCTCCCTCTTCCTCTTCCTCTATATATCTCTATATCTCCTTCTCTATCTCTCTGAGTTATCTCTCCCTCTCCCCCCATCTTCTTCTCTCTCCCTCTCTCACCCATCTTCTTTTTCTCCCTCTTCTACCTATCTCTCTCCCTCTCTCCTCTTTTATCTCTTCATCCTCAACCTATCTCTCTCCCTTCCTCCCACTCTTCTCTATCTCTCCCTCCCTCCCTCCCTCTATCTCCCCCCTTTATCTCTCCCCATCTCTCCCTCCCTCGCTCCTTCCCCATCCCCCTATATATATGTCTATCTCTACCTCTCTCTCCCTTTCTCTTCCCATATATCTTTATCTCTCTTTCTCTTCCCATATATCTCTATCTCTCCCTACCTCTCCCTCTCTCCCTCTCTAATTCTCTCTGTTATATCTCTCTATCTCTCCTTCTCCCGCTCCCTCTCCCTCTCCCTCTCCCTATATCTCTCTATCTATTTGTCTCCCTCTTCCTCTCTCGCTCTATCTTCATTTCTACCTCTATTTCCCCCCCCGCCTTTATCTCTAGACATCTCTCTCTCTCTCTCGACCTCTATATCTATATCTCTTTTCCTCTCTATCTCTATCTTTCCATATTTCTTCTTCCATCTCTCCCTCTATATTTATCTCTCTATATATCATTTCATATCTCCATCTCTATCTTTCTATCTCTCCCTCTCTCACTTGCTCCCCCCCCCTCTCTCTATATATATTTATCTCTCTCCTCTCTCTCTTTATCTCTCCCTCTCCTTCTTTCCATATCCCTCTCAATCTCTAATAATTGTACTTATTTTATTAAATTTATTAAATAAAAACATTTACATTTGCATTTTATTTGTCATGTGTTGCTATTTTTTAGGTTAAATAAATAATTTTATATTTCAATCAACATGCCTACACAAACTCTAATACATCCATACGATTGTTCGGCATAGACGTGCAAGACGATGTAATGCATCGCAACGTCACACGTATTTATATGCAAGACTTTTCAACAGACAACATCAAAACTGCGCATGTCATTTTTTAATGTATACGAGGTGGTGTGAATATTTGTTGTCATTGTTATTCGCAACAACTGTCCTTTTACATTAATTGGACGCTTCACATGTCTGGAAGCGAAGGCCAAAGAAGCCAACAAGCGTTTTACCAGTTACGACATCTATGTTGCTCGAATCTATGGAATCTTGACAGTTGCCATGGAAGAGCTCGGTGGGTTGTGTTTTGGATTGCTTGATTGCCTTTGAAGTTGGAGGAGAGGTTTTCAGTTGTAAACCAGGCGGAGACTAACCAAACATGAAACTTGTATCTTGTTGAACTAGGCCAAAGGAGGCTAGCGATTGGGAAGAGATGAAAGAGAAGTGCCAGAGAAGGAATGACACATTCAAGCAATGATGAACAGTCAAATTGTCGGTTTTCCTTTTTCAGTTTTCCTTTTTCTGTTTTGTTTTTTCTGTGTCATCATTTACGTTTCCACAACATCTTTATGATGCTCCCTCTGTCTGAAAAATGTGCCTCTTCTTCTTGGACTTTTCACATCTCCATTGTCCTGACTAGGCATTAGCTCTCCAAGTATGAGACTTGTTGGTCAACAGGGAGACTGAGCTATCATCACATCACTGTGCTATTGGCATGAAACATTGTCCTTTTGTAAGAGATAGAGCCACACACATCTAGGCTGAAGAAAACTATTAAATCCGTTCCTCATTGAGACCACCAAAAATCTGTCATGAATGATTTTTCATAGCAGTTGTGTAACTGCTGGAAATGACTTTATGCAACAACTGAGTAACTATGGCAGAGGGCTTTTTGCAACAATTGTGAATGGCTTTCAACAGTAGTCACAAAAATTTTGTAACAACTGGGAATAACTTGTCTAGCAACTTGGAGTGATTTTCTGTAGCATTGTATGGTTGCTAAAGAATGGCTTTCTGCAACAATAGTGACTGCCATGAACTTCACTCTTACCCACGTTTATGAAGTCTACCAATGCTTTGTGCTCTTAATTCACCAGTTTTTGGGTGATGCAAGATTGTTCTTTTGCCCAAAGATGCACTTGCATCAAGATAACTTTGAGAATCATTAATTTGATGATTAAGTTTTCTATGCTTTTAAGTTCAATTTGAAGTTCAATTTTGTTGAGCATATCTATATAATGCCATTGGTTTTCAATATTTATTGGCCATTTTTGGGATTGGACCATAAATAATTGTTTTCCCTTGGTTAATTTTGTCCTTGTCGAGAAAGCTTATTGTTCCCAAAATGTGTTTGTCAGATCCCCTTCTGATTATTCCTAATAATTATGGTTGAATATTTAAGAACAGCATAAAACTCAACAATATAATTTTATTATTACACTAGCAAGGGTTTGCGAGCAGCCAACAATCAATATAAGTACAGGATCCGATTAGAAATTATACAACCAATATCAGATCAGATTTAGATAAAATATAAATATATTAAGGGAAGATTAGTCCAAAATCTATGAGTTACTAGGTAATCCAGATCAGATGCAAACTTAGGCCATGTCAAGAAATGTGACATATGTACCTTTTTCCTTTGATAGTTTAAATTCACTCCAAAATTGGAATATACACCTGCCATTTCCAATAAATAATGTAATGTCTTTGTCACCATGTTCTTTTTCTACATTTTGATAGCAAGCACAGTTACTTTTTTTGTCATACTTTTCTACTTCTATTTCCATAGCTATTATGGTATATTGTTTTTACTTCACATATCCTTGCGATTAACTGTTATGCTGTTACAATTCTGTGAGTTTGAAATCATATATCCCAACTTGCCCGTTAATATCTTCTAGAGTGGTTCTACAATGTCATCGAGACCAATAGTACTTACGTCATCTCCAATGGCCGCATCAGAGTTAGGAACACAAAATATAGTAATGGCACAAACCCTTATGAAATATTCCTCCATAGCTCCTCAACCATAACCAAACCATTGAATAATTTGAATCCATCTTGATTGTTCATGTCAAAGGCAAGAAAAGTGTTAAACAAATATCCAAACCATTTGAGATTTTTGCTTATAACCTTCGATGTAGGAGCGAGTGGAGATTGGCAAAGCAAGAATTGGATAGATTGTTGATACACAATTTTGTATCAAAAATTACAAAACAATTTGATACTCAACCGATATGTTCACTATTACATGCAAATTAAAAAAAGTTGCATTTCAAAATAATAATACAACAAGAGCTCAAGGTTTGCAATGACCACTTGTCGCATATAGCAATTAATTATCAAATTATAGTTTCCAAATTTACTAAGATTGATCCATTTCAAACAATATAACTATTCCAACCAAAAATTCGGCGTACCCAATTGCACACAAAAAGTGCAATAGCTAGTTATTTTAATGTCCATAAATGACCAAAGTAGGTCAGTGGGACTCAAGAGAGCAATACTTTACAATAGAAAGTTCTAGGAAGAGAAACCTAGAAAGGCCCCACCAAAGAGAAGAACAAAAGTAAAAAAATACAAAACAAGGGGCCACCAACACAAGTGGTTAGAAACTAGTACAAATAGCCATGAAGGGGGAATAAGAACCCCAAAGAGAGAGTAACTGTAGAGAATTGGAGATCATTAAGTATCACTATTTGGACTGGAAATGGTGAAGTTTGGTGCCATCACCGATTACAATGAAAGGGACCAGTACAAGATTTAATAATGCTCATTGAGGAGTGTTAAGGGTTGGGAGGGGTACTCCTTCTAGGATCACACCTAACATCCAAGGTTGAAGTAACCCCTGTAGTAGTGAAAAAGCTTGTAATATGCGTTTGCCCCTATGATTGGTGGGATGTCTAAAGAGTAGGTCTACATTGATGATAAGGTGTTGGGCTGTGTCGTCATAGATCCATTTTTTTGCATGCTCATAGATACCACATAGCATAGTTATATTTGTCTATTCATCTCAGGTTTGTTTCAGATATTAGGTAGCAATTTTCTGTCACAATCAAATCCATCTTCTCTCTAGGTTCATGGCACACTGCTAATTTTTATCATTTAATTCTATTTTGGGATCCAATCAAGTATACATTTCTATCCCAACTTTTAATCTAGAGAAATTTATTTACTCTAGATATTTATGTAGGGATGTTTTATTTCTTTACTCTCCTAAATGAATACACATTACATATGGATACACCCCCTCATGGCCTCATTATAGATAGGTCCCTACTATTGCCTGGCTGAGCTATAGAGCAATTGTAGAGATCATATTAGAAGAAAATACTCAAAATCACTACTAAAATTTATATGGTTTCAAGATATGGTGATGACAAAAATAGAAAAATATGTTGAGTTAGGGTACAACAACATAACCATTGCCTAAATTAAGGTAGGGCCACAATGAGGATGATTCTCACTCCCACTGCGTTTAATGTTAAATACTACCCAAGTGACAAAAGTCAACCTCTCATACTAGAGTCTCAATTTCAGGTAAGAGGACAAGCCCATTGCTTTTCTGCTGCTAAGTTCCTACTTTGTACTCCATTATTTTTTTTCATTATGTGGATCAAGAAAATCTTTAAAAGTTTGTTTTTTGGGTGTCAAAGAATTATCTGATTTGTTGTACCATAGTCTGGATTTGAATTTGTGCCATGTTTTGTTGAGTTTGAATTTTTTCACCCTCACTGTTGCTCATTGTTTTTTTTTTGTTGAATATGCAAATGACAGTTGCAAGTGTGAACATAAAACAAAAGCAAACAAAAAATCCTCCTGAGTGTTTGAAATTTAAATGAAAACTAGAAAAAATGCAAAATAATTTGTTAAAATGAACAAAAGGTAGTGAACTTACCTCAAATGATGTAGATTTGGTGCTCTCTTGCCCTCTTCTTACTGTTGTTCCCTTCTTTGAGTTCTTTCCTCATACCCATGCTCTATCTTTCTTTTCCTCTTCACAATTTGTAAATGGAAAAAATGAGTTCCTTTTTTATTTTGGATAGTGTCTTTATTTTATGTTTAGGTTTTATCTAAAGGGATGTGGGGGTCCTTGTGGGCCCGCACATCCCATTATTTTTAATAAGTTTTGTGTATTTATAAAAAGAAATGGAGACATTTGAGTGCTGGCCTGCTGGGCTGGAGGGGACTGATAGGATGGTTGGGAGATGTCTAAACATCCACTCTGCACCCCAAGGATAGGCCTGCCCAAATTCCTACACCTCCATAATCAAAGGACAGTAAAACTACTTTTCCAGCGTAAAATTAAAATGGAGAATTAATCATGGTCCCAAAACATAAAGCACAGATTTTCCATTCATGAGAACTGGAAACCCTCATGCTCAAATTGTCATCCTCATGATACTCTATGGCCATGTTTTCCGCCTAGAACAAAAAGGAGGCCATTTTCCAAGAAGACCCATGGTTTGCAAACAAACCTGGCTATTTTTGACAATATGAACCCCATAATTCAAACCCACAAATGACCTTCCAAGCACATTCTTGGCTTGGGTCCACTTCTGGGAACCAAATTATGCGAAGAACCATCTATAAGGGCAACTGGTAATTCTATAGTGGAATCTATGTAAGATTCAAGTTGAGTTTCTGTCCTGGTATCCTCAACTACATGAGAATATGGATAAATAGTGTTCTAGAACAACCCCTCCCAAATCAAATATTCTAGAATTGAGGGGTCTTGGATGGGAACAGCCAGTTGACTATGAGAATATCCCCTTTTTTAGATGTCAGATATGTCACCTCCATGGGCAAATTGGAAGAGTCGGTAGACCAATGATAACAAGAAGACATAATAACAAATCCCACATACAGCACTGACAAATCAAGGAATGAACAAGGGAAAGGAGATGAGTTTCACATTTCAAGGGAAAGACCCTGGAGTTTCTTCTCAAAGTGGCAAGGCCTACATCTGCAAAAGTAAGGTCCAACTACTCATTTCCAGCTCTTTTAATTAGCAAGTACTATGGATGTTGAAAACAAGAATTACCTAGGAGGCGAATTGGCCCATCCCCTCTACCATTGTGCCATGCCCCACCCACGAAAGACGAGATCACAGCTTAAAGACAAGAGATCACAGCCTTCATAAGATTGCAGGCAGTAAGTAAAGAAGACTATCATGCCCCATTGTGATTAATAACAAACAAAATTAAGAAAAAAGCATATAAGACAAGCACAAAAGACAAAATAAGAATAAAGACAAAAGATGTAGCACACTACCAAACAGCGATTAGAATGTGAGAAAATGCAGCGATCACTATGAAAGGTGCAGCAATTATAATTAAAAGGCAATGATTTGTATATCACATGATTAATATAAACAAACATTATAAGGCAGCAATTATTATAAAAAAGAAGGGCTGCAATCTGTTGGAAAGGAGATCAGAAAATAAATAATCATCTGCATTCAGGAAGGCAGCAGCCATTGAATATAATAAGGGATTGGTATGCATCATAATGGAGTGTAATGTTTATATATATAATCTCTTATGTATTTTTAATCTAGTCACTAATGGAAATTGCTAATCTATTTAAGGCTCTTATTATGATTGATTTAATCTATTAGTTTCCTATAAGCAATCAGGCATGGATTTGTGAGGGAACACGATCAGGGGAGGCAGCAGATCTGTTCCACAATATAAGTAGACCACCTCATGTTGGATTGTAACGAAAGTTCCTGCCACTTGGGGCCAAGGGGTGATTGCCATGCTCTTGGGCTTATTTGTGATGAACAGTCCCCGGGTTCGACAACGTAAGTAGACTACCCCATGTTGGATGGTAACAAAAGTTCCTACCACTTGGGGCCAAGGGGTGATTGCCGCGCCCTTGGGCTTAGTTGTGATGAATAGTCTCCACCATACAAGTAGACCACCTCATGTTGGATGGTAACGAAAGTTCCTACCACTTGGGGCTAAGGGGTGATTGCCACGCTCTTGGGCTTATTTGTGATGAACAGTCCCTGAGTTCCACAACGTAAGTAGACCACCCCATGTTGGATGGTAACGAAAGTTCCTACCACTTGGGCTAAGGGGTGATTGCCACACCCTTGGGCTTAGTTGTGATGAACAATCTCCACCACGTAAGTAGGCCACCTCATGTTGGATGGTAACGAAAGTTCCTGCCACTTGGGGCCAAGGGGTGATTGCCACACTCTTGGGCTTGATTGTGATGAACAAACTCCGAGCACCCTACCATGCTTTCCTTTCCAATCCTTTCTATGATTGGTTATGGGGAGTTAAACTATAGACTAGACCAATATGGCAATGCTATTTATATTAATTGTTCATTTATTCTTGAGTTCAATAACTTTTATATGATTTAATTTAGAATACTATTTGTAAAACAAATTATATTGTTGGAATTGTTACTTTTTGGGCAAATTCAAGCATACCCCAACCAAGGGACATTACACATTGCTCAATCCTCAATCATGTCATTGGACACAACCCCTATAAGAGAGGCAGTGTTATCAAAGACAACCAATGATCTGTATAAGAGCTTGGTTATCAAAACATGCTACACGCAAACAGAAGACAGCAAGTAATCAGCAGAAGGATACAGGAGCAGATGCTGCCCATTACCAAGAGAAAAATTAAATGAACATTTTATCAAATTCAAAAGCCCCATCTCCTAGCTGATCTTATGTTCATCATCATAGAGGATACATATCCCCAAACAGATTCAGTAGGGAATCTCTGAAACACCTACAAAGGGAGCTTACATCCTAAAAGTAGTCGATACATCAAACAAACTTAGATATAAAAAATGTTTTGAGTTGATGCCCTTGACATGTTCTAACACTTGAAAGGCTCTACTGAATTAGCATGGGAATAATCAAGTTCATGAATTCAGAATGAACAGGAATCTAACAATGGAATTGAAAATATCTTAGTCGCTGTATTTCTTAGTTTCTACTGTAAACAAGATTACCAAAGCTTGGGATGACCAAACAGTTCCAACCATGTTACCTATTTTTATCATGTTAAATCAGAATCTGCATGGAGATCAGAATCTGAACAGATTTCATAGGCACACAGCATATAACTTACATGCCTATGTCGATACATAATATGAATTAAAATGCTCCCTCAAATGGAACTGCTTCCCAACTCCAAGGGAAAGGAATAGCTAGTGTATCTACTAAAATAGAGCCAATACTAGGAATAGAAAACCAAATGAAACCATGGCATCAAATAATAGGATTAATATAAATTGGATACAAACAATTACAAATATCAAATCCAAGCAAAGTGTGTGCCCACAGGAAACTCCAATCAAAATGGCACAATATACTCCACCCAAAATCTTTTGATGTGGGATCAAGGAATATAAAGTTTCTTCTAACAAAGTGATTTACAAGCCAATGAATGTGACCATTGGAAAACAAACTCCACCAGAAAAGCACCACCTACCATTGATAAAATAAGAAATGTTGCCTGGCTTCTGAACATTGATGTAGATTTTTCATGTGTATAATAATATAGGATACCAATATGGTGCCTAAGTAGATCTGGCAGTCCATCCATTACCAGTCCTTTGGTAAGCGTAGCATCCATTCAAGAAATAGGTAGTTCAAGGCTTAGATCTTGATTTATTGTGTACTCAAAATTGGAAAGAGCGTCATAAAGTAGGCAGTAATCCATAATATAATTGAAGATCATTTTCAGCAATCCTCATGAAAATAGAAGGGAATCCTATCTCAGATGCTTACTTAAAAATACAGAAATGAAGCAAAAGCATGAAAACGAGGGCAATAGTCCATAAATAAAAAACATTGTTTTCAACAACCCTCTTTGTGAAATAGAAGAGAATCAAATCTCAGATAAGTGAGGAAGAAAGAGAAGGAATGCAAGGTAAAGATAATTCCCACTGTCAGAGTACCAACAAACAGCGTTTCTCCTAATTTCATAACAATGACAATTTTCCTAATTTTGGGGGCAGCTATTAAAATTATATACAAAAACATAAAAAAAAATTAAATATACAAATAAATTAAAAAATAGCTTAACAAATGAAAAAGAAACTGACAATTTAAAAAAGTTAGAACTCGATATAATGTGTTGAATATGCAATAATCATAACAAGAATCATTATCCCATCCAAACATGATAATAAGAATCAAGATCTGTATTCATCAACCAAGGATTTATAAGAGCGAGCTCAGAAATACCAAAAAAAATGTTGCATGCATACTACATATAGCTACATTGAGAAACAAGCTCAGAAATTCTAGCTGTCATTCAATAAATATCTCAAGAAAATTCTCATCCACTAGAAATACTGGACCCAACTGCCTCCTGCAACAAGACCCCAACCACTCTTGACTGCAAATCCTAGTTCTCATCAATATACGATCATTCCTCGGGTTGTACCTGCCATCATATTGCTTGGCTCTCTTTGTACTTTGAAACTAATGAGATGCAAGGCACCATGAACAACAACTACCTTCTCCACTCTCTTGTTTCTCTTAAGAGAGTGGATAGAGCTATATGTCAACCAATTCCTCTCAGTGACAAAAGAACTAGAAACCTACAAGAGGAGGTGAGTTGCAAATGGGCACAACAATCTTAGAGGCCCATATAATCACCAATAGATGACTTTGTGCCAAAGTGATCCTATCTATCTTTGCCAAATTTTTATAGCCATCGAGTCTAGTGAATTTGATCCACTCAACTCTGATTTTTTAAGCTTTCTCAAGATTTTATATTATCTTGAAGGTCTTTCTAAGGCCCTATTTCACCTCTTGTTATGAATAAGAACAACTCTACCTGGATTCTACACATACCGTTTTGGATTCACTGCATATGTGGCTGTGTAAAGGGATGTTTAATTTCTCCACCTCCACTAAATTATGAACTAAAATTGCTTGTGGTGGAACTCTATGGTAAGGTCTCTCTCACGAATAGCAACTTTCATATGTCCAAATATGCTACCCCTACACACATATCTCCCAAGGCTAGGACTATCAAAATCCCAATATCTAATAACAATGAAAACATGGAATACAATAAATGTGATGTATCTCACAACTAACAAAAATCCATCATTGACCACAACCTCCTTCACCCTCTTCCCTTGCTCTTCTTGGACTCCCCCAATTTATTCCACTCGTGTCATGATTGTAAGTTGCATAGGCTCCTACAACTCAAGCATCCTCTATATTAGAATGAAGTAATATGCGATGAGGTGTGGTGGTTACAAATGAACATCTACACCTCCTTTGCATCTGCAATGACCTTTTTGAACCACTCACCTTTGTCAAGATGCCCTTCAATACATTAATCATGGAATGTATAGAAGGGGTCTAATAAATTTTCCTATAGTTGGACCCAACTAATTAACCTACTAACTTGCACACATATGTTGCATCAATAACCACCCGCACTATATTGGAAGGACCAACCTCCTTGATGGCATCTCTCAAGATTTGAAATTGAGACTCTAATTCCTCATGTTTTCCTAAGCAGTCAAGCACCCTAAGGAAGTAAGGACCTTCCTTACATATAACTATAATATTGATGTGTGGGTAATTTGTAATATCCACCCATCCATCTATGATGAAATTGCAATGGTGAAACACCCATGTGACCCTCATCTCCTTCAATGACAAATTCACCTTGGAATATTTTATATCAAGATAGTAGTCCTCAATTTTGTTTCCATAGGAGGCACATAAGATGTACTTGCTTTGGCTACCTCAGCCATAGCCTCCTTGAAATATTAAGAGCAAGCCACATGAAATGGAATGCCATTGGTAAACCTCTCAAGCTTGTGCATTGAACATATCCATAACTTGATTGGAAATTGAACCCATGACCTTTCTATTCCCCTTGGACTACACTGCAGTCATCTCAAAAGATGGAACTATAGAATGTGTGAAACTAGAAATGTGCTTGAAAGTTCAAGAGGAAGAGGTTGGTGAAAATGGAGTGGAGATATCTCCTTGAAACAATCTAATAAATTTGACCCTTTTCTAAAGTGTGAGTTCTTCACAAACCCCAACTCCTTTGCCATGTATATGAATAAAATATGCATTCATTGTGGTAATGCCCTCCAATCAAGGGAACAAATATTTAACTTCCAATACTGACTCCCCCTTGAATTATATGCTTTGTTTATATCAATGACGGTGGAAAAATGTTGCAAAGAATGTTTTTTGGTAATTGGACCCTTGGCCCATTAGGCCAACATTTTAGGATGCAATTTGGTTCCAACTCAACCCAAAGTATGTTAATATTTCAAGTTTTGCCTCTTTAGAAAATCGTTTCCAATTCATCCTAGTTGTCTGTTAACATTTCAAGTTTCAAAACATGCCCTCCTTCTACAGATATAGGGATATAGTCTTTATTTTCTGCTGTAAAATTTCTTGAATGCACAAAATGTCTAAGTTGTACGTCCTAGTACAAGGACAAGTAACGGTACAACAATACAATAATTTTCTTTCCTTAGGTATGTGTATAGGTTTGTCTATATATATATATATATATATATATTAAAAAATTAAATTATTAAATATAAAAAATAGTGATACTCATAATTGCCAATAAACAAAATATTTAAGTACCCCATAGTTTACAAACATGAAAATACTCATAAATTCATAATTTAATAATTTGTCAAATGTCAATACACAATTAAAATTGCAATCAATATTTAATTAATCTTCATATTGCTCATCATTGAGAGCATCAAAGTCAACATTTGGTTCAATTTCATTTGAACCACAATCAGCTACAATGCCACTCCCACTAGCCATGTCATGCGCAGAAGTTGCCTCATCTATAGAGACTTTGGCAAGCTATGCAGCTATAGCATCTAAGTTGGAAAACTCAAAAGTTAGATCCCAATTCTTCATCACTGCCTCATTGTAATCAAGTCTCTCGCGTGTGACAAGAGATGTTAATTGTGGTGCACAAAGACCAAATCCTCAACCTTTTTTGCTCCCAATCAATTGTGCTTAACTAAGTGGATGGAGTATGTACTCCAATTCCATTCAACTAAAGAACTCACAACCTATTGAATTTGCATATAAAATTTACAATTACATAACATAAATTATAAATTATAAATTTATAATAATTAGTAGTGAATGAAAAATGAGTAAGTTAAAAAATAAAAAAGATGCATACTTGAGAGAGAACTTTTATTGCAAGAGGCTACAAATAAATAGTCTTGGCCAAGTATGTACCACCATTCATGAGCATCTTTTTTATACTTGTCTTGAAAAGCGCAAACATCATGATTCTTTGAAAATATTAAGTGACCAAACTCACTCAAAACAATATTTTGTATATCCACATTTGGGAATATTCTTCTGAATGCAATCTTCTAGCCAGCAGCAACCTCTTCATCCCTATATGTTGCCACCCTCCACAGCAAAGAAAGTATCTCTGAACTATAATATTTTGGAGATAAAGCAAATGCTAGGAGACGCAAGGGTATGATCATCTTGTTCCAACAATCAATAATAATCCTTTGCACCCTTATGAAAGATACTTCTATGCAATCATGCTCCTTGGCTTCTATTATGGTTTTTATTTTTTAAACCATGCAGTCCATGCAGTCATAAACTTCACCCAATCAACATCAACATACCTAATCATGCTAATGATGGGCTTAGTGAAACTCAAAACATATTCCACACGAGCCCACCACTCATCATCTAGAATCAATCCTTTGATATTTTTGGGCTCTCTGTACTTGATTGCCTCAATACATTCCAAAAAGTGTTGATGACCAAAGCACTCAATGCATCTCACACCATCACAAGTCATCTCAAAACCATTGTATGTGATGCAGATTCAGTTTCGACAACCTAACATGATGTAAAAAAAAACAAATTAAAATATTAAAAGGTAAACGACATGTCACATATCAACAATTAAAAAATTAAAGAATATACTAAAAAAATTAAAATTATGTTCAACAACTCCAAGTTGGAGAAGGTGCTAAAAATGCCTTTTGACATATGATGATTAGTCACAAAAATTTGAATCTCCTCAACCTCCTGTAGATTTCTATAACTCGCTCAATCTTTTGCAATATCAAGTTGAGAGAGTGGACAACACATGGTGTCCAAAAAATATGTCCATACATAACACCCCATTGTAGAACCAGGTGCCCTACAACTTTTAGTGTTGTCTATTATGACTTGGAAAACATTTTCAATGCCCACCATTTCAATGGATTGTATGAGGATATTGGCAATGAAAATTGCATCCTTCACTTGCCCCTCACAACCTACTAATTTCAAAAACATCACCCCTTTAGGTGACACTATAATGACAATGATTAGTGATCTATTTTTACAATCTTTTCATCCATCGGAAATGGACACGCCTGTTTCAGGCCATGTATCCTTGATTGCTCTCAATGATGCCTCTTTGAAAGCATTATCTTTGGCCAATAAGGTGGTTCGCACCTTTTTATACCCTAGACTAATGTAATCAACAAGTGCATTGGCAATCACCATCACCATATCCCACCAATATGGTGATATAGCAAGGTTGAAAGGAAGCCCATTGCTACAAATGCAATGCACAATGCTCTCACCTGCAACCTCCCTCACTTCATTCTTGAAGGCCTTTACCAATGAGCCTCTTTTATGCAAAAGAAAGGGAGCATGTTCTTCTCAAGAAGATAGTGGCAATGACATGAAAGGGTGTGGGCCAGCCGGTTGTGATAAGCCATGGGAGGTTTTTGCAATCCTTTCTTGGCAAGAGGATGTGCTCTTTCCTTTGATCTATTGCTTACCATGACGGCATACTCTTGTTCTTTAATATACCTCGTTATTTGTTGATTTGGAAACCCTTTTTTTCTTTTGGCCCTTGACCAATTCTTATTCCCAAGCCAAAAATAGCACACAAGTGAGCTTTCACTCAATTGTACAAGCTCTTATACTCATTTCCACATTGGCTATAACACCAACAATAACCCCCACCACCAAGAAGTTGTTCAATCATTGTTGTATGTCACCAAAGACATGATGTTGCATCAAGTTTAAATGAGCTCTCTACACTAGGTGCAATTGAACTAGAACTACAAACCATTATGTATGAAGTTTGAACATAATAAACCATAAGTAACATTACAAATTTACAACCATACAACTTTTTTATTAAAAAAAATGAGCATTATAACCCCGTTTTATGCATAAAAGGTACAAAAAAATATTCAAAAATAATAATTTAAATTTTTTGAAAAATCTTCAAAAGATTCTTCCAAACTTGAAAAAAAATAGAAGATTCACTCACCTTTGATAGATGAATCTTCTCCATGTAGCTTTTTCTCCCCTATTGGTACAGATTTTTCTCTCCTATGGCCCTCACCTTCAAAGAAAAATGTAACAACTTTCAAAAACTAACAATGACAACTTGGAGGCAAAAAATGTTATTTTGGTCCCTTGTGTTTTTGAAATGAACAAAATAAATCATATACTCTCACTTTCGGGTGAAAATAGGTTTTTTTTGGCACATTTTGTTTTTAAAAATTATTATAAAGCATTTTTTTTGTTTTCTGGGTCCTAGGCCATGGGTTCCCCTAGGTTCACTCAAGTTCACCCAGCCCCCTACCCAAGCATGGTTGTTTCCTACCCAAGCATGGTTGTTTCCTTATTGATCCTTTTGTGAAAGACCTACAGGGAACACAGGCAGACCATGGGAAAACCCAAAGCCATCCTGGCCCTGGACCCAGCCCCAAACTAGATCCATACAAGTATGGGGGGTTCCGAGAGAACAATAAAACATAGCAAAATGTTCTTACATTATATAGAAACTAGTATGTAAATGCATATGTTAATAATATACATATATACACACACACGCAAAGACAGATAGAGAGTGAAATTTGATCCGCTCTGTGGTAACTACTATGTATAATGTAAAATTAAATACATAAAGCATAATAGCCAAAGTCTTTCAAACCACTTGCAACAAATGATCTGTTCCATGGAGAGCAGGTAGCAGTAATTACACTTTGCTGAAACTGAGCATCCAAATGCATCTTAGGATAACACGAGTTAGAGATTAATCCAAGTATTATAAATGATTAGCAACCATAGTCTACTACACACATAGTGATTAGTGGCAGCCTCTTACACATCACTTCTGAGAAAATTTACATTTTTTGTAGTGATTATACTATGATGAAATATAATAAACCTAGAGAGATTATGAAACTCAAACCAACAGAAATGGATAAAACTACGAAAACTATAATAAGCCTAGAGAAATTTCCCATTCAAGATCAACTAAAAACATTCCATAACCAAATTATTAGCAAAATCAATATTCATGTATACTTTAAGAATTTATGGAAAAAGAAGGTACCATGTGTATACAAAAAAAAAGAGAGAATTTATTTGCAACAAGAACTGATTGGGATGATGGAAATGCAACTTGATTCAGTCTTGTTGATGCCAATTGCCAACTAGCTATTGTCAGAAATACAGACAAAAGATCTCTTAGACCACTTCTGTCATGAATACACTACATATAACCATGCAACATAACTAAAATTTTGGCATGTTTTATGACCATAAACTCAACAGAAAAATGTCAAAGATGTTTTTGTAAAATTACGAGTTTCAAGCCAACGTAAATGGAGAGAAGTATGTCAATATTTATTGCATTTACTAACATATAGGTTTAAGAAACATTACTTTCTACTTTCTCAAATAACATCAGACTTATGAGCATACTTCCTTTTCCACATAGACACTGACTATGTTTGCTACATGTAATGGAAAATTTCCATGTTCCTCGGTTCATCCTATGGTTGAAAGTTATGCTAGCTCTAAAACTAGATTTTGCATTGTTAATAACCATAAATACATACCTTTTGCATGTCTGATGCAAAAAGCTCAGGTGCTTTTCCATATGTCCCCATATTCATCCTTATATCAATAAGGTTGAAGTCTAACATCTCTTTTTGTTTGTTCTGGACCAAGTTAAAAAGTTCTCCAAATTTGTCTTTCATAGTGATCTCACGGAATGCATTGCGACAGCAATCAGTAACTGATTCTGGAAAACAAATCACTGTTTGATCAATGTCCATCCTGTTGAGAAGACTTTCAGAAATACCATTATTTTTCTTGTTTTGTTCTTTTAGCTCTGCATGCTTATTACAGGGTTCTGCTGCCTCAGAATAATGTGCCAAAAGTGTTGAGATGACTTCCTGCATAACATTCAGTTAACAATATTTTCATATACATATATAACCAGATCCTTGGATCCAACAAAATGTTATAGCTTTACCTTAGCATTAGAAACATCTTTCCCAAGTGTGGATAAGAGCATCTCCCTAGCCCATTCAGGAGGTCCACATGAAAGGGATTCGGCAATGCATTTTCTTACTCCCCTCGCATTGATGTTTCTTGTTTTTGACACCTGATCCAATGCATCAATCCAACGTGCATGCCCTCTATTTCCCATATTTACTTGTTTACTATCTGTTCTTGAACTTAATTAAGTGAATGTACTCTGAATGCCTGGTCTAGATAATCTACTCAAAGGTGATAATGCTGTCTCCTTGAGAACCTGCAAACCAAAGGACAAAGCCAATTAAGAATCTTTTGTAACTGACTATAGCAGGAGATGAATAGAAATCTGACTAAGCAAATCAACAAGAAGATGGAATTGCTATAGGTGGAATTTGTAGATCGGCTGACAGTTTTTACTGCCTAGATATAGTTAGGTATAATTTAGACTGTCTTCAGCCTGCTATTAATCTGGCCCTTATGTAAGTCTATAATAAATGCTGAAAGTGGCTTCCTCATCTTTAATATTTCTTAATTGGACTGATTTTAATCTCTCAAGTGTTTTGTCTTGCATCTATGTTTGCTGGACAAACATTTCTTTTTTCCGGTATTCTAGCTATATTATTTATAAGTTCACATTAAGTATATGAAATTATATTATTACGATAAGAGGCGAATGTCTAGTATTTCTATTACAGATCTATGGTTTATTAATTATTTAAAATGCAAAGAAAGAAGATAACAGTGAGTGGATAGTATTCCATGGAAAAGGCAACTGCATGGTTTACACAAACCTAGTTGTTTGAGATTTAATGTAGCAAATTTAAAGGTAAATGTTGTCAGAAAAAAACAATTTAGCAACACTCATTTTTTTCACCTTCCCAAAACATCAGTTTTTGAACCTATTTGAACATTCCATATCAGTCCTTTGATTCTAATTTACCATTGTGATACCAAAAATATGAACAAGCTAGTATGAGAAAGGATCAGAAGCAAGAGAGCATGTGCTTCTGCTTCAAATTGACACCCCAAGGAATCAACAAAAACAAGTAAAAACTTCAAATAGCAGACGAGAACAAAAACATCTAGGCTTGCCTATATAAATACCATTGCAACATAAGCTATAGTGTCAAATTAACTTTCAAACCAAGGATATAATTAGACAATGTTTAGACCACAACAAGAGGACTTGATTAATCCCTGAGGGCCATCCCAACCCATTATTGAGTAATGTCATGATTTTCTTTTAAGAGAAGGATGGACGCGATTGAGCTATAAGGATTTCATTACTCAAACATGTGAGAATTATGAGGGTTTATGGTGAAGGTTTCATAAGTAAAGGATGTTAGTTATTGGTCTTGTGCCTTCTGTGAGTTGGTTCTCTACTAGCCATGTTGCATGGCCTTTGGTCTATGAGTTCTCTGGTGGTGTTTTTTGGGATTTGTTGGAGGTTGCTTCATGGCTCACTAACATAAAGCTCCCTTAGGGACCCCTTATGGCATGGTAGAGTTTAAGACCACTGACTAAAGCAAATTGTCAATTGCTTGAATCCTATTCTGTTAAATTTAGTGAACATACATTAGGGGAAGGACTAGCTAACAATGGCCATGCAAAAATACCAGCAAATTTTGTGGACAAAATTCCCCATATTGTTCTGTCAAGGGGGGTGAGCAAATGGTTGGAGTTCCTGTTGCTTCCTTCAAAGGACATGGTTAACACAAATGTGGAGATTGAAGCAATGGGGTAGGTATTGAATATTTGGAGCAAATGGAAATTAAAAAGGCAACAACATAATTGAACTAGATGGCTATGCATTTGAAGTTGCAAGCAATGATACCCAATACGGATGCACTAACAACTTTCTACCAAGATTTACGTATTGTAATAAAAAATCTTCTCGTTTCTCACCATACGGATTTATTGGAAGTGTCCAATAATTTACCCTACCACATCTTGTGCGGGATGTGTTGCTGAGGGCACTGAAAAGAGCAAAGATTATAAAATGTGTTCAATTTGATGGGTTACTGGACACTATTACGTCAACTAGTGTAGTTGCAAAGGAAGTGGTAATGTCTAGAGGTAGTGTTTTCATCAAGCCTTATGACCACTAAGGGGAGGCACCTAATTCGCATGGCATAGGTTGTTGGGGTATCTCTCACAACTCTGAAATCTAAAGTTGTGCCAGTTTCATATTTTTACTGTTAGTTTTTTAGGTTTATATCTGTGTACCCTATGGACACATCCCATACAAAAATGGACCCATCCTTTATAGATGACATTTTGGGGAGGCGAGGACAAGTAAGAAACATCGCCCCTCATCCCCAAATTTTCAGAATTTTGTAAAACATTTCAAGGCTTTGAAAAACTAGCAAGACACAGCAAGAAACACCAAGCAATGGCTAATCATCCCTAGGATGGCTAGGGGATGTTTAGACATCTCCCAACCATCCTATCAGTCCCCTCCAGCCCAGCACTCAAATGTCTCCATTTCTTTTTATAAATACACAAAACTTATTAAAAATAATGGGATGTGCGGGCCCACAAGGACCCCCACATCCCTTTAGATAAAACCTAAACATAAAATAAAGACACTATCCAAAATAAAAAAGGAACTCATTTTTTCCATTTACAAATTATGAAGAGGAAAAGAAAGATAGAGCATGGGTATGAGGAAAGAACTCAAAGAAGGGAACAACAGTAAGAAGAGGGCAAGAGAGCACCAAATCTACATCATTTGAGGTAAGTTCACTACCTTTTGTTCATGTTAACAAATTATTTTGCATTTTTTCTGGTTTTCGTCAAACTTTCAAACACTTAGGAGGATTTTTTGTTTGCTTTTGTTTTATGTTCACACTTGCAACTGTCATTTGCATATTCAACAAAAAAAAAACAATGAGCAACAGTGAGGGTGAAAAAATTCAAACTCAACAAAACATGGCACAAATTCAAATCCAGACTATGGTACAACAAATCAGATAATTCTTTGACACCCAAAAAACAAACTTTTAAAGATTTTCTTGATCCACATAATGAAAAAAAATAATGGAGTACAAAGTAGGAACTTAGCAGCAGAAAAGCAATGGGCTTGTCCTCTTACCTGAAATTGAGACTCTAGTATGAGAGGTTGACTTTTGTCACTTGGGTAGTATTTAACATTAAAGCGCGGTGGGGTGAGAATCATCCTCATTGTGGCCCCTACCTTAATTTAGGCAATGGTTATGTTGTTGTACCCTAACTCAACATATTTTTCTATTTTTGCCATCACCATATCTTGAAACCATATAAATTTTAGTAGTGATTTTTTTTTCTAATATGATCTCTACAGAATTTGCTCTATAGCTCAATAGAAAGCAATATTAGGGACCTATCTATAATGAGGCCATGAGGGGGTGTATCCATATGTAATGTGTATTCATTTAGGAGAGTAAAGAAATAAAACATCCCTACATAAATATCTAGAGTAAATAAATTTCTCTAGATTAAAAGTTGGGATAGAAATGTATACTTGATTGGATCCCAAAATAGAATTAAATGACAAAAATTAGAAGTGTGCCATGAATCTAGAGAGAAGATGGATTTGATTGTGACAGAAAATTGCTACCTAATATCTGAAACAAACCTGAGATGAATAGACAAATATAACTATGCTATGTGGTATCTATGAGCATGCAAAAAAATGGATCTATGACAACACAGCCCAACATCTTATCATCAATGTAGACCTACTCCTCTTTAGACACCCCACCAATCATAGGGGCAAACGCATATTACAAGCTTTTTCACTACTACAGGGGTTACTTCAACCTTGGATGTTAGGTGTGATCCTAGAAGGAGTACCCCTCCCAACCCTTAACACTACTCAATGAGCATTATTAGATCTTGTACTGATCCCTTTCATTGTAATCAGTGATGGCACCAAACTTCACCATTTCCAGTCCAAATAGTGATACTTAATGATCTCCAATTCTCTACAATTACTCTCTCTTTGGGGTTCTTATTCCCCCTTCATGGCTATTTGTACTAGTTTCTAACCACTTGTGTTGGTGGCCGCTTATTTTGTATTTTTTTACTTTTGTTCTTCTCTTTGGTGGGGCCTTTCTAGGTTTCTCTTCCGAGAACTTTCTATTGTAAAGTATTGCTCTCTTGAGTCCCACTGACCTACTTTGGTCATTTATGGACATTAAAATAATTATTTCTTTCTTTCTTTCTCTCATGGTTCATGTCCAAATTGGCAGCTTCATGGTTTGTTTGAAGCAAAATCTTTATGCTCCAACTTCTCCAAAATCGAATTTTGTCAATTGTTTTCAAATTTCAAGAATGTAATGAAGCTCCAAATTTTCTAGCGAATTGGGGAATTGATCAAGACCCCTTTTCAATTTGGTTGGTGAAAGATAGAACATGTAGCTAGGATTGGAAAAGTTTTTTGGGAGCAATCATCCAGCTTGATTGGTGTGGCACTAGCTTGTGTGAAGGTGTCACCTTCTCTCTTCGATGTGGGTGTTTATGTTTATTTGTGGTTGGTACTATCTTCAGTTATCCTATTATTTTTGCCTCATGTGGCTTGATGAGCATTGTGTTGTGGGCTTTTATTGAGATGGAGATGCCCTGGCATTATTGTCTAGTTTCTCTCCTTGAGTTGTTGTGTGGTCTTGTGGTGTTCAATTGCGACTTCAGTGGATGCAAGGAGGATTCATCTATGGTGTTGCCTCCACAAAGATTGTTTACTAGCTAGAAAGAGGAGTGCTATCAAAAGATGTGACACCTACCACTACAAGAAATTTTCTTGACATTCGCTGGGGAAAATATCCCATTGTCCTAATGCTATTTCTCTTAATCTTGTTATAAACATCCTTGGCCAAGAGTGTCTAGAAGACAATGATCTCTTAAGGTTGTAGGACTCAATCACGAAGGACTTCCTAAAGAAGGTGGAATTATCCATCCCACAATGAATGAGTCTCAATAGTTGGTACTCAATTTGGTTCAACCAAATCAAAGTAAGGGTTTAGAAGAGACAACATGCTCACTGACACTTAAACCAATACCTATGGATTGTAGTAGTGTTGGTTTAAAGTATTGTCTACTATCAAAGAGGATTGACCATTCACAATAATATGGAAAATGTGTTATAATGGGGTTATGGAGATGACAAGTTCTATCACTTTTCCCTTCCTCAATGAGCATAAGTTGTTTCATGCGCAATTGCATGAAGTAATCATGCATGGTGCCTAATTCTCAACCTTGGCAAATAGTGGCAGCATTTCTTTGGTCAACCATAAGACTATCATGGTTGGGGTTTGAGGTGGAGTTGGTGAGGACTTTGGAGCATAGGCTTAAACAAAGAAAGTGAAAGTGATGCTAGCTTTAGCTTGGCACTTGGGGGGTTACTTAGTAATAGTTGGCATTGGTGCCTTTTGGTGGTCAAGTTACTACATTTTGAGACCCATGTGTATATTTGGTTTTTGGTGTGTTTTGGTGGTCTAATCTTCTATGTTTTTGCACCCCTATGTGGGTCTAGTTAGCCATTTTTATCTTTAACTTTATATAGTTTGTATCTAAGTTTTCTTTACTTCTTGGGTGAGGGTTCACATAGAACCCCCTAGAATTTAATCTATAACATACAGATAGATTGATTATTTATATAGTAATTTCTTTTTTTGCTTATATACTTGGGTTAGGCACCCATGGACCACAAAAAATGAGCAATTAAGTCTAGATTTTGGTAGCATTGATCTCACCAAATCCATCCTTGTCAAATTTATACATCCTAATCTATCACTCATGGAAACCCATGGCAAAAGAAGGCCTACCACACAAACACTTTTAATATAGATTTGCTATAGCATTAGACATTATGTGGAATCTTGTAACAATGTGATTGGGCCAAGAGAGGAGCAAGGCCCAATTGACTAACCCAAACAACCAACATCTAGAACCACTTCTCATATAGGGTAAATATTGCAAGAAGAAGCCATACAAAAAGTATATGGAATCCAACCACAAACCATCATAGTAAACCATAAATAAATAAGATCTATATAGGCAAGGAGGGCCATCATCTATTGGTCAAGAGCATTCAAACCAACCCCTTCAACACTCTTCTTCACTTGAAAACCTTCATGCCCATATTGACAAGAAAAATCAAACAAACCCAACCACACAACCAAAAAGACCCACAAAAGTTTACCCCATTTGAGGAGAAGAGGAAAAATTACTATAGTCCTTCCTCAAAATTGTCATAAATTGAGCATGTTATGTGTAATATACTTTACAAGAAATGTATAACTAACTTAGTACACCTGAATTTATAAACACGCCACATTGAAATACTATATTTTATTGACAACATAGAACTGGATTACAAAAATAAATAATAGCGCATGCTACTAAGCTAAACCTGCAACGTGTGATGACCTACAAAAAACTATCAAAAACTTATAGATTGTATATTGTATACAGCTATCATAGACCACTAAACACTCACCAAAAATAAGAGAATATCTTCAACACAATTGCATCCCCTCAATGAGACTGCCAAAGAGAGCCAAAGGATTTTTGTCCTCTAGTTTCGAGATTCATGGGATTTCATCCTCAAATCAGCTACAAAACACTATTGAAAAAATATAACAGCAAAAAGGGAGTGCCTTCTAACAGCCAAATACATCATTTTATGGCACAAAGTAGGGCCCAAATCATTGATAGCGTTTGTAGGCAAGCCATGTAACCTAAACACTTCCCTAAAAAATAAATCAACTACATGGAGTGCTCTGGAATTTGCAATAATGGCAAAGAAGTGTGCATACTTGGCTAATCTATCTACAATCACACACACACACACACACATATATATATTCTCTTCCCATTATATCCTCAAAATGTGTATATTTAAATAATAATTAATAAACCATGAAAGGCATTTACTTGATAACTAAGCAATTAATTAATAAATACATAAATCCTTATCATCAATTTAATAATCGTAGAAAATAAAATATAAACACTCAACAATCTAATAATAGAGTTCTTTATCTATTTTGATTTTTTATCCTTTATCTATTTTAAATTTTTAACCACTTCGTCATACAAGCTATTGTTATCACTATTTTGTCAGCAACATATTAAATGAGGGTTACCGTTACAAGCTGATGTTATTGCTATATTATATTTTAGAGTCAATGCCATCATTCTAAATATTCTGGGAAGATTCTTCACATTTTTGAGGGTTGCTTT